>QRFJ01000002.1:4375698-4383198 GCA_006176705.1 Cocos nucifera | reverse complement strand
TCAAGGTTGGATATTCTTTTGTTTTATCCTTATTTGGTTTTGTTTGATGCCTCCGTTTTCCTGAAATCATTTTATGCCTTTTTCCTAATGCTCCAATCGTCACTTGCTCAGAGAGGTGGTGCCATCCAGCAGGAGCTCGCAAAACTTAAGAAGCAGAATGCATCCTGAGGTCTGACGTCATAGTTTTTCACATGTAGCTCGTGACGCTTCACCATTCGATCTTCCTTTTCGTTATTGTTCAAAAGCCAGTGCTTGGGGGATCGTTTCGAAGAGATTTTGTCTAGATATTTGCATTTCTAAGGATTTTTTTTTTTTAAAAATACCAACTTAGTTCTTTCATCGCGGATTGTCGCAGGTAGCTAATTATTTTGTTTCCAATTTGATGAATTTGCCAGTTTTTGGCCTGATGAATCTGCTTCGAATGCCGGTTCACTGTGTTCCTTGGTTTGCCCCGTCAAGCTGGTGAGAATTGTTCATGGAAGGGATTCAGAGGTCTGGAGTTTTGCTTAAAATGGCTTCTCGCCACGATGCAAAATACGGGCCCAAACTTTTTGTAGGGCCTGTTTGGACGGATATAACTCTCACTTGCAATGCTGATGGCTTTCATGTAGCAATGCAGTTGGGATTACATGTGTGTGGGTGTTTACACGATTTTTATTGTATGATTAGCTTGTTTTGTATCAGGTGCAAATATCCCATTTCTTCATCAGCGATTGATTTGCATCATAAGTTAAAAAAATCGCACTAGGTGGAATTAATTCTGCACTCGAAGGGGATTGCTGTCGGTGGGGTTTTCACGTCAGCGCCAAACACGGTGGTTCTCTGGTTTAAATCATCAATCTTCTCAGTTCCCACGACGCATGGTCTTGAGTTCCATTTCGTGTTTCGGCCGAAAGCGATTGTCTCATCCAAATTATTGGGCTCAATTACGTCAATCATGGTGTTTGCCCTGGTCGTTATAGCCCTTGAGTAATTCTTCGTTGTACATTGCATGTAGAAAAATTGCACTGCTTCATTTTATTAGGCCACATGATCATCATTTTTTTAATGCATATTTAATATTTATAATTTTTTTTATTTTAAATAATAAAAATATTTTTTTAAAAAAAATTATGATATTTTGTATTTATATTATAATATTTTATGTTAAAATTATGACTTTGGGATGTCAAGATTTTTTTTAGTTATCATTACAAAAAAAAAAAAATATTTTCATCATTGAAATTTTTCATCTATAGTTTTATTTTTTCGTTAGAAATTTTGAAGAATCAAAATATTTTTTTATTTTAAAAAAATTATGTCATCTTGTGTCATATTATGATATCCTGTGTTCAAATTATAATTTCCTTCACAAGATATCATAAAATATTATAAAAAAAAAATTATTATTTAAAAATTTTATAAATTTTTTATTATGAAAATATTTTTTTAAAAAAATTTATAATATTATCTATAGAAAATTATAATTTTAATATTGAATGTCATAATATCAACAGAGAATGTCATAATTTTTCAAAAGATGAGCTTTTTCATTATTCAAAATTTAAAAAAAATGAAATTGTAGGCATCAAATGCATATTGAAAAATAATGGCCATGTGGTTCAATCAGATGGAGCGGTATAGTTTTTCTACACCATGGTGCATAGATAATTTTTCTATAACTCTTTAGGTAGGGTTTGCTTATTCAAATGGGATCACCACGAATCCTATGGTGATGTGATCACCGATGATTTGGGATCATCGTGTTTAATAAATTATGATCCGATGATTAAAGATCTTTGGATATTGATGAGTAACCCGTTTGGTATTTTATGAAAATTTAAGATCACTGATTATATAATATTATAGCTTTTTATAAAATATTTCATAAAAATATATTTATTAATTATTTATAATATATATAAATAAATTTATTAATGTATTAATAATTAGTAGATTCTATAAAAACATATTTATTAGTCCTACAAATTATTAATCCTATAAGAATATATTAATTATTAAAAAAAAATATTTTATGTATATTTATAATATACTATTTATTAATATGAATATTTGTTTTGATTAGAAAAATAAGTCAAATAGAAGTAAATATATTAAATACTTTTATTATATAAATATAAAATACAATAAGATATTTTTTACTCTAATTTAAAATTATCATTTGATTAAATAAAATAATAATATGATTAATAATATATTATAATTTAATATATATTATAAATATAATATATAATATTAAATATACTATTGATTTAATATATTAATAGTATATTGAGATATTAATTTTTTTGCTAAATTGAGAGAGATTTTTATCCTTAATTTCAATCCAAGATTATCGACTAGGGGATGATCTTTGATTTTCGACCTCAAGAACGAATATTCTATCACTGGATTGAGAGGGGATTTGAGGAGCGGAAGTGATTTGAGCTCATTGCTGCGTAGAATAATCATGATGCAATCAAGCATGATGATCCCATCATCTCCACTTATATTAACCTTGATCTTGGAGAATCATTCCGTACCAAACGCCCCTGTGAGCCTTAGAAATTGGTAGAACCGAGTACAGGGAAACGGAGAGGCGGTTGGTTTGGTTTTTATCTAGTCAGGATGTTTTATTTCAACAAGGAGTAACCGTGTTGGTTTCCATTGGGTGTCTCCTGGCAGGGAGCTACTTATCAGCGAGTGGCTAAATCTTTGCTTGGAGAGAATCCCATGGTTTGCTACCTGGTGCTCTCAAACCTAGCCTGCATGAACTTGCCGCTTACTTTCTTTAGACATACGTGCGGCCCAACCAACTGCAGTGGAAAATATCTTCACACTACAGGATGGCCTCCTTGTATAATCATCCGAAGTCATCAAAGGTTGGTGGACGGCTATAAGCCAATTACCTAAACTGGCCGTTGGAGGAAGATCATGCCAAATAAAGTAATTTTGATGTGACAAAAGCAGATATGCCAGACACGACCCCAAGCAGATGGCGTTCTACAAGTTTTAGGTACCAATAACTAATATATAATCTTTGTTGTACGGTTGCATGATTCCTTGATGAAGCTACGCTCTCGACCAATGCGTTAAGCTGTAATGACTTGGACGAGATCACGTGCGGTGTGGTGCCGTGCAGAACAACCAACAATGCAATATAATTTGCTAAGCTAGATTTGGCACTCATCATAGGAATAAATCAACCCTCTCTGCACGTGCCAGGTCGGAGCTTACACACGGCTATTGAACGCTGCGCAGCAACTTCCCGACTAATAGGGTTCCTAGCAAAGATCCAGATACCTGGAACAAACGACAATACGATACAACTATCTCGCTGAATCCAACGTTCCAAGTTACAGATGCAATAGACAGCTTTGATGAAAGTTATAACACTGGGAAATGTCCAACCTTTTGCATTTCAAAATCCCCTCGAACCTCGTTTTCGAAAGGATAAACTGAAAAGCGATCAAAGCCTTTTCCGTATGCTCATTTCATCCATCCAGCAACAGGGGCATTTGGAGATTCCAAACAGAATGTATCAGCATAGCGAAACTATTGAGCTTGAAATAGGGTTCCTTCCTTTTGCTTTATGGTACCTCAGAAACTGATGTTCAAGTGTAGTCAACAAGGAAAAGAATAGTTCCAGAGTCCTCAGAAGAATCTAATCATAATAATGTTAAAGCAAGTAATGCCATGATCAAATAATTAGTTATGCGGCATTCCTCTGATTTGCAAATCTCCTGTTTCTCACGGTAGGAAAAAAAGGGAACTTTCACTGCTTCAAGGCAAATAGCTCACAAGAAATTATGTTGTCCATAGATGCTGATCTGCCAGAGCCTATAACTGGAACAAGGTTAAAAATTGGCTCCTTGCTGACGTCAATACGTTTATTGACCTCCACAAATTCAGTGAAAACCTCAGAAAATATGTCCGCCAAAACTTCAGCTGCAATGGGAATATTTGTTGTATGATAGATCCTCAAGTTCTGGACATTTAATAAATGCATATTAATAAGAAGCAATAAAAGACATCTGCAGCCAACAACAGGTGACAAGGAGCAAACATGTTGCTATGTGGGAATAATAGTCTTCGATTGCAATTTTTGTATGCAAGCACATTCATGGAAACATACAGGTGATAACATGCAAGCACGTCTGCATCCTTTACACATGCAGTTATGTGGATTGATGCTGCACTCGTGGGGACAAGCATCAAACTGTACAGAACTAAAATTCTAATAATTGAAATCATACTCAGGCAACATTAAAATACTTTCTAGTTGGTAGACATTCAATATCATTACTTACAAAATGTAGAACCAAATTGTTTCTCAATAAATTATTTGGTTTCGAGAGCAAAGACAGTTTTTTGAAATTATCAGCAATGGAAATTATACCAGTGCTAGAAGGTCTAGAACATAATAAAATTTTGGCTGCAACTTCAATAGAATAGAAAGAAAAGTAACAGCAAATTAATATTTTCAGCACTCTAGGAGATCGCTTGCTTTCTAGGCATGCAAGTGAATATTTCTGTAACATTTTATGCAGATCCTTTACAGACATGTAGATCTGATTAACTGTTTGTGCTGGTTTTGAAGAACAAACAAAGACATATTAAAGCAACTTATTTTTGCTAAAAAAAAAAAAAAAAAAATCAAATATCAGAAGTTAGAACCTCACCATCAAGTCTCCCCACAGGAATACATTCTCTGAAAGGATCTTATCAAGAAGGAAAACAGAAAACACTGCAATTTCTTTCATGTGCTTTTCAGTGTTGTGGTACCAAAAGTTTCCCAGTTTCCGATCACTTTCGGAGCAGATCTTGGCTGCCACATCATTAGTAACAGACACTACCGCTGAGCAAATCTTTCCACCGATGGTATGAATCTGGCAACAAGAATCATGCCAGTCTGAGTACTCAAATCTCCATCTGTTTGCTATTTCTTGTCTAGGTGGTTGTGAAATATCAGTTTCAATTTCATACCCATTCTCTGGTACATGAAAGACAGGTTTTACCTCCACAAGTGCCCTGCAAGAATCAAGTTTTTAACATGTTTCTGTTCAGGGCACATAATATTAATATAGAATGCAGCACAAAATTCTTCACATTCTTGTTCTGAGCACAGGAAACCAATATGAGCAGGTAAATTGAAAACATGATATTAGCCACTAAACATTTTTACACATCTCAATAAACATGATAAAGCTAGGAAATTATAAATGGATAGTAAAATTTGTGCCACTTGAGCAGCAGAACCAAATATGACAAGCATACATACCCTTTAGGAAGATCACTTGCAAGAATATATAGGAAAATAGGATCAGAAACTCTGCTCTTGTGCAGCAAACCAGAGACCCTTTGTCCAATGAGATATTCCATTTTGTGCTGAACTTCAGTCCTCTGACTTGACGTGAGAGATACAGAACAATAAATGACAAAAATAATTGCAGAAGCAATGGAGCTATTGAAGCAGTTGGCCACCGCCTCACTGTTTAGTAGTGCCTGTTCTAGTTCATCAGCTGGACCTCCAGAGCATAGCATCATTGTCGGGGGGTCCAGCCCCAACTGCCCAGCCATGTAGAGAACTTCTCTATGCAAGGTTGCCTACATAGAAAGGACCGAACATTTTAGGACTAGATGGGCTTCACCACCCTTTTTCCAAGAACATAGATTTTAGAACTCATGCCAACGCATTGCTCATGTTCTGAGAACTAGCTATAATGCGTGTACATATCAACTAGCTGCCAAAGAGTCTACACTAGAGATAATTTAACTAGAATCTAAGTTCTAAAAAGAGCTGAAAATAATCAACTCATAATTAACATTTTCCTATACATTACATCTCTCTTCTTCCTCCATTTGAAGTTCTTAGAATCTAGATATACTAAATATCACTTTTAAAAGCTTTTGAGTTCTTTCCTTCCTGCTAAATCCGATTTTCTCTCACCAAATTGGACCTTAGCATGAGTAGGCCTGTTCCTATGAATCATCTCTACTCATTTTTTTATTCTCAGAGTCCAGAAATGTTAGAATCCATTCTTTTACATAATCTAGCATGCTTTAAGCTTTTCTCAAGAGGAATCTAAATTAGGCTTATTAGGGAATTTTTAAATCTTTAACAGATTTATATGGTAAAGGTTATTTTTCAAACCAGAAAAAAATTGAAATTAAGCCACTTACATAGTTCAAGGATTAATAGGAAAAGGGGGACAGCTGACCATCTTCTAAAAGTAATCAAGTTGTATCAACAATGCTTTGCATGCATACACAATTACATACCAAAAAAAAAAAAATTTTTTTTTAATATGCATGCCTAGAAATGAACATCAAGGTGAACTATTCCTTTATAAGGTTCTTACCTGGCTATATGGCCCAATGCAACTAGGTGCCCAGCATGAAATGCTTTGTACATGCAGAACTCTTTTACTCTGGTCATTTGCTACTAACACTTCAACATAAGCATTACCTAGGCCAACCTGCAGCAGAGGCAGTTCAATGGTACTGCGAGATGGAACACCCAAGTAGCACTTCTTTTCTGTAATAAAGCTCACATACACTTCATTGGCGAGTGCAAATTCCTTCATATTGGAAATATAGAGGTGAATGTACAGAACATTCACCCAATCAAAACCATCTTCACCGAGTTTTGATTCAATTCTCCTCAGAATTGTTATAAGATCTTCCTTCAGGTCTGCGAGTCCAAATTCTAGGTCATTGGAATACTCAGATAGCAAATTTTAAAAAAGCACACACCTAAAAAAAAGATAATTAAGATTCACAAGCGGAAAACCAACTTTCAACAGGAAAATTTATGCTTGCCTTCCGGTGTTGTAGAAGGATTTTGAATCCAACAACCAATGGAAAACATGTCCCTTCTGGTTGCTGACATACACAAGTTCACCTTCTTAGCAGTATACATGTCAGATGCCAAATCCATGGACTGACACTTAACCATATAATTTGGCACAGAATCTCCCTGCACTTCACACATATAACTCATTTTCTCTGAGCAACTATTGATACAACTGCTGATAGACGAATCCATTTTTTTGTGTTGAAGATGGAACACCAAAGGATGAAGGATGCCAACTGGTGCAATGGAATCGGTTGAGTGCAGTATGACTTGAAACTTGTCAAGCATAATCCTGGCATTCTGCAAGTTTGTACATGTTAGGCTTACTCAACAATCTGAGGAACCCAAGATATATTACGACATCTACTTTAAATGTTTAACAAGACAGCTGAAAAGCAATAAAGGTAAATCTGAGCGTAGTATGACTTGAAACTTGCCAAGCATAATCCTGGCAGTGTGCAAGTTTATACAAGTTAGACTTGCTCAACAATCTGCCAGAGAAATATTATGACATCTACTCTAAATATTAAACAAGACAGTTGAAAGCAGTAAAGATAAATCATGCCTAGTTTCTTGGTTTTGAAATTTTCAAGAAACTGCAGGGGAAGACATTAGGAATATGTTATTCAATAAACTCCTGTTAGGAGTTGATTCCACAAGCTTTT
>QRFJ01000002.1:4372719-4374736 GCA_006176705.1 Cocos nucifera | reverse complement strand
GACCTCCCTATGCAAGTGAGGCGAACTTCACCTCGAGCTCGCCACCAAGGAAGTCCCGATAAAAGAACATGAAGTCCTCCCGACGAAAGTCAGAGTGAAGTTCGATGCAAGCAAAGTCGAACTTACCCTCGAGTATGTCATCAACAAAACCCCCTACAAAGAATTCACAGGAGGGGGAATGAAGTTTGGGCAAGCAAAGTCGAGCTCCACCTCAAGCTCGTCGTCAAAAAAGTTCAGACAAAAGAAGCAGAAAGTTCTCCCACGGAAGCTTTTGCGGAAAAGCGGAATGAAGTTCGGCAGCGCAAGGAAAGCCGAGCTCCCCCTCGAGCTCGTCATCAACGAAGTCCAGACAAAAGAAGCAGAAAGTTCAGCACAAGCAAGGGCGGAACGAAGTTCTCCCATGGAATGAAGTTTGGCACAAGTGAGGCCGAACTCCACCTCGAAGCTCATCATCGAGGAAGCCCGGACAAAGGGGCATGAAGTCCTCCCATGGAGGCTTTCACGAAAAAGCGGAACGAAGTTCGGCGCAAGCGATGGCAGAATGAAGTTCGGCGCAAGTGAGGCCGAACTCTACCTCAAAGCTCATCATCGAGGAAGCCCCAACAAAGGGGCATGAAGTCCTCCCACGGAGGCTTTCGTAGAAAAGCAGAACGAAGTTCGGTGTAAGTGAGGGCAGAATGAAGTTCTCCAGTGGAATGAAGTTTGGCGCAAGTGAGGCCAAACTCCACCTCGAAGCTCATCATCGAGGAAGCCCCGACAAAGGGGCATGAAGTCCTCCTACGAAAGCTTTCGCGAGAAAGCGGAACGAAGTTCGATGCAAGTGAGGCCGAACTCCACCTCGAAGCTCGTCATCGGAATGAAGTTCGACGTAAGCAAGGCCAAACTCCCCTCTCAAACCTCATCATCGGAATGAAGTTCGGCGCAAGTGAAGCCGAACTCCTGCTCGAGTAAGTCACCAAGGAAGCCCCCTACAAAGATTTCACAGGAGGTGAGATGAAGTTCGGCCGTGCTCACAACCGCCCCAGGGCAAGCGAGGACTCTCTCTCGAGTATGACTCTAAGGAAGCCCCGACAAAGGGGCATGAAGTTCTCCCGCAGGTTTCACAAAGAAATGGAATGAAGTTTGGCCGCGCTTACGACCTCTAGAGCGCAAGGCCCAAACTTTTCGAGCTCGCCACCAAAGAATTCCCGACAGAAGGGTGCGAAGAAGTCCTCCTTTCAAAAGGTTCCGCGACTGCGCTCCCCTCAACGCTCTTCGAACTCAAATTCTCACGAAAGTTAAGAACCAGCTGCCAAGACCAGAAGGGTTACGATCTCGTCCAAACAAGCGTGATCGAAGTAAGTACTGCCTCTACCATCGCAACCATGGCCACGATACTGAGGAATGCATCCAGCTGTCAGACGAAATTATGCATCCAGCTGTCAGACGAAATTAAGGAGCTCATCAGGAAGGAGCGGCTGGGTAAATTCCTTCAGTGGAAGAAGATCGGCTAAAGGCACTATCGTGATCAGAAACTATAAGATCGGCCGCCTCACGGCATCATCAACGTTACCCCAGAGAGGAGCTAGGTACATCGATGATTTGTCACCTCCCAGCGTCAAGAGAAGCATGCTCCAAATTGAGGAGGCCAGCATGAGATAGAAAAGGTCGCCTGCATGAAGAAACGCAGAGGAATAAAGCTACCACAATCCTGAAACACAAGAAATTCGGGAATGCATTGCCAGTAACTTTCTTTCAATAAAATCCTTCCCTTTCAATAATATTATTTATGGATGCAAAAACTATGTGATGATAGGAAAGAAGCAATCGATAGTCGCCGTGTTAGGAACAGGAGGAGAACCTCGTCCTAATGCGAGCAACAACCTCGGCTAGTGATAAGATCTCTCCCGAGCGACAGAGTCAACCATGGCTAGAGATAAGATCTCTCCCAAGCAACCGTTGACAACCTCGACTAGAGATAAGATCTCTCTCGAGGGATCGAGTCAACGAGGTCTCGTTCATAAAGGATGAGATGGAG
>QRFJ01000002.1:4102719-4367719 GCA_006176705.1 Cocos nucifera | reverse complement strand
ATAGTTAAATACTTAAGGAGTCAGTGCGTGAGTTAAAATAGGATTGACCACTTATGGACTAAGGAGCTGTGCTCAATAGTATTTTAATTTAACAAAGCCTTGGTCAGGATAGTCCTAGTGAAGGATCATAGGACTAATTACTTTAAGACACGATTTGGATGTATCTTCTAAGGTTGACAGTCAAATCCTAAAATCATCCTATGTATAAAGATCAAAGAGATGAATTTTGTGATAACTATATTCACATAGGTTTTGAATATTGCAACTGCACCATTCGGCCTATCTGGACGTCGGATACCATTGCTAGATGATCATTTTGATTAGTATAAAAAATTAGTTCCTGTGGTACCAACTTAGATTCGAGCCTGCAGGGTTGCACATACTAGAGGTTCCTATTCGATCTAATGGCTAATCAATGAAAGATTAATTAGTAATTTGATCATTAATTAACTTAATTTGATTAAGTGATTATTTTGATTAAAATCAATTGAATTTGATTCGATTATATTATGAGATGATCTAATCGTCAAGAAGGTTTGATCTTTGATTTGATCAGAGATTTGGCTTGATTAATTCATTATTTGATTAGAATTTAATTGAGCCTAATTAAGTCTAAATAAGTTATATTTATTCTGATCTAATTGAACCTAACCAATTTGGATTGGATTGGTTCAATTGGATGTCAAATAAGAGACTTGTTTGACTAGTCTTCCAATGCGCCACATCATCCAAATATTGTACCATCTATTCTCCATGAGAATTGAGAATTTTCGTGAAAAATTTTATGCATAAGAGGGCACACGCTCTCCCTTCTCACGTCCCAAATGGATATGTTTAATCTAGTTACAAGTTCAATTCAAATAAGATTTGAGTTTGAATGGATAATCACTTAATCTAGATCTCTCCCTCATGCCTTTCTTATTTATGCAATCTATAAAATACTTGATTTTATGGGCATGTAGATTAGAACTCAGAAAAGAGAGAGAACATGTGAGAAAAAGAAGAAAGAGTCTCTTCTCTACGTGAGGAATTCTAGGCACAAGGATCTTGGGTGAGTGCATATCCTAGAATCTATCTAGGATTTGGATTCTAGATTGTGAGCAACGAGAGTCGTGAGTTCATAGATCTAAAAGGAGAACCTCCTATATTTCTTATCTACATCGATAAATTGTAGCGTCCAAAGAGCTGGTGAAGAAGATTGAAGAAGTTCGATCTGATATCAGCCATTAAAGATTCTTGCAGCGAGCTAGCACTCAAGAAAACTGATCGAGATCAGTCTCGTATGGATCACCCATAGAGGCCAGACGCATATGTGGCTGTGTCATGATGATCAGATCTACACTATGGAGATCATCTATCTGCAAAAAGATAACGTGTTCTGAACACATAGTAGTAAAATAGTTTTACTGTACTTGATATTTTATTTTTCAGATATGCATGCATATATATGTACATTAGATCCTATATAGTATAGAATTTTCAGATTAAATCTATAGCTTTTATTATTAATATGATTAATAATCATTTTTACTATGCAATCTTTGAAAAAAAATTTTAAATCAAAGCTAGAAATCCTACACGTTCCCTTCAATTGGTATCAAAGCAGTAGGTTCTTTGATGTGTTATATATGCATGTTTTAGATTATTTTTAGATTAGATCTAAACAATAATCTAATCTGAAAAATAAAAAATGATGATAGTATGGACTGTAGGTTGTCCTGCTATAAAGTTTATCTCTTACAGTAGAAAGATTATTCTGGTACGTTGCGATCTATAATACTAATTATAAAAACTTTAGATTAGATCTAATGATTTTTATGATATGTTTGAACATGTTTAATATGAATTTTATCATTATTTAGTATTTAGATTAGATCTAAATGGTTTCATAATTTTTTTATATAGAGTACATAGATTTAGATTAAACATAAATAGGATCTTAGGAAGGTTCTGTATACCAGTCGAGTCGGCTCGCTCAGGAATCGAGCCAGCTCGACCAGTGTGCCAGCTATGATACACTTTTCTAAATTGATGCTCTAGCCAGCTTGGTCAGAAACTAAGCCGACTCAGCTTTAATTCGGGCCTGCTCGGATAGTATCCAAGCATGCTCGATGAGAATGTTTGGCTTTTGGCTTTTTTCTGAGCCGGCTGTCTCAGAAATCAAGCCAACTCGGCTTCTATTCGGACTAGCTCAGATGGGATCCGAGCCAGCCCAACTGAGAAATTGGCTCAATGTCTATTGGCTGATTTTATAAAATTAAACCTACATTTAATGCTTGTTTATGAAATAAGCCGATCCATTTTTGAAATGAGACCTATTTTGTGAAACAGTGCTAGGATGTAGATAACCTTTCAAAATTTAAAAAAGATATTTTTGAAATGCCGAACCCCAACCCTCAATCTTAAACTTAATTAAGAATTAAGCATGATTAATAAGGGTCTAGAATTATGAATTAAAGATCCTAAGATATTAATCATAAAATTATGGATTATTGAGTTAGTCGAATTAGGTCCATTAATTGGGTTAGACCTAAGGTTAGTTAAAGAATAGAGTAATTGATCAAATCTAACCAAATGTTGATTTAGATTAGGTCAAGAACTCTTTAGACCAAATTACAATAGTTGTAGTTGGTCAAGTCCATGCTTTTAACGAAGACCAAATGAACTTGATTCGTGGCTTCACGATTGAATCTAAAATTGCTAGGCTGGTCAAAATTGAAACTAATAAACTGGATGGTGTCTAAGGTAAGTCTGGCAGCTCAGATCAATGATTTTTAATTGAGAACTACTCACACTAATTCGATCTTTGATGAGTTAATGGTATATTTCTTTTACTGATATCACTTATCTGGCCATCCTGGTGAATTAGATTTTGATTAGACCACTTGGTGATTTGGGCTCATCCATGTCAATTAGGTAAATCAGTTTGACTGATTTAGGTACTTCTAATGCTGGCTTTAATTAGGCTCTTATTGATCTGACTTGATGAAGTCAGTGGGACGAGCCAAATTGGTTGATTAATTTTTTTAAAATTGATTAATAATTTTTTAAAAATTATTAGATTCTTAAAATGATAAAGTTATAGTGATAACTAAGTCATAGCTTTCCATTAAGTTGAGTAATAATGGATTCATTAGTTTAATAATCATTGAAGGTCCAAAGATCTGGTGCTTATTGACTAATAGAATTATCATTCATAATATGATAATTTAGTTGTGTCTTTTTAATGGTAGTCAGGTTGGCCGATCAAAGTCGAGCTTAATCATTCGTTGGTCTGATGCGCCAAATATGGTCATGTTAATGGTTGGACCTAACTAAATCTTTTTAGTGGAGGCCAAAGCCTATTGATAGATTTCAGGGGCAAAATTAAAACTACTAGAAGTTATTTGGTGAAGCAATTAGTTATGAACCTACCCATGGATGCACATGGATTGACCAACCAAAGTTGGGCTCATGTGTAGTTTATGTAGATTCTAGTATCTACTAAGAAATTAGGGATAATTCTTCAAATTGAAGGTAGAGGCTATCAATTTGAATAAAATAGTGAAAGAATCTTTAGACTAAAGTCTAAGTCTTTAGAATAAATAATTCATATACTAATTAGATCTATGATTTTTTTTGTGCAAAAATGATCACTATCCTATCGCTCTGATCATTATTGGATAATGACAAACTCATCGGATCCAACTTCGATAGCTGATATGGAAAGTTGAAGATCGTCCTAAAGCATGAATGGATCTTATACGTATTGACTGATCCGACACTTGAGGAGCCAGCCCTAAATGCTATTAAGACGGTAAAAGACATCAGAAGTGGCTAAATGATCGCACCACCATTCGGTGCATTATGCTGGTTTCAATAAATGATGAGTTCAGCCACAGATTTGAGAATGTCCAGCCCGAGGAGATGCTTCAAATATTGAATGACTCTTTTGGCACACCTGACGATGTTGAAAGACATAAAACTAGTTGTACCATTTTCAACACTCGTATGAGGGATGGGACGTCAGTCATTGATCATGTATTGTGCATGATAGAGTTGACTGAACATCTGAGTAAGCTGGGTTGTTTTCTGCATGAGCAGCTCGGAAAGGATGCAATCATGAATTCATTGTCTAAGTCCTTTCGTCCATTTTTTACTCATTTCAGAATGATAAAGCCTGTAGTGAACTACCATGGGTTATTGGGATTGCTGCAGAACTTTAAGAAGGATCATCAACTCCAAAAGGGGTTGGTGAATATTGTGAAAGGATCTTCTTCTAGTCGACCCTTTAAGAAAGAAAAAAAGAATAAGAAGAAGAAGAGCAAGAAGGTACAGCCGTATACTAGAACATCTGTACAGGATCCAACTAAGAAGTGCAAGCCTGACCAGAGCCAGGCGAAGTATTTCTTTTGCAAGAAGTAGGAGTATTGGAAGAGAAACTATTCTTAATAAATTACCATCCTAGATCCAAACAGACCAAGGAAGGAGCAAGTAGTTACTGGGCAAGGTAATTATATGATAACACCTTGCAACTTCTCATTTTGTGATACTACTGCCTGGGTATTAGATACCGAAAGCTCTTATCATATTTGTAATTTGATGCAGAATTTTTAGGTCAGTAGAAGATTTGGTGAAGGCAAGAGATTTCTAAATATTGGAGATGAAAGACAAGTTCTAGTTCTAGCTTTAGAAGTCATGAACCTTGTAATCAATTCTCATAGAGTTATTCTTAGTGATTATCACTTTTGTCCAAATTTTTTATTGAATGTAATTTCTGTAGGCCTTTTGGCCAAGAACGGTTATCAATTTTTAATAAAAATAAATTTTTATGATATCATTTTGAATGGTGTTATAGTTTATGTTGGATAATTAAATAATAAAATTTATCTATTATCACAATCTGTTAACGTAGTCCAAACTTTCAGTAAACGTCCTAGAATAGATGATGTGCCAGATATCTACCTTTGGTATTGTAGGCTAGGTCGCATCAATAAGAACAGAATAAACAGGTTGACTTAAGAAAAAATTTTTGAGGTCAGTGATTATGAATCACTACCGACCTGTGAGTCCTGTCCTCTTGGAAAGATGATTAAGTTATCTTTTATTGAAAAGGATGAACGTGCTAGTAAACTCCTGGGTCTAGTACATACTGATGTATGTGGACCCATGAGTACGAACATTAGAGGTGGATATTTCTACTTCATAACGTTCATAGATGACCTATTAAGGTATGGGTATGTCTATTTAATAAAGCATAAGTCGGGGTTGTTTGAAATATTCAAACTATTCCATAATAAATTAGAAAAGCAAATTGGAAAGAGTATTAAAATTCTTTGATCTGACCGAGGGGGTGAGTACCTTTCCAGTGATTTTCTGACATATCTTGGGGAGAATGAGATTCTCTCATAATGAACTCCTTCTAGAACACCATAGCATAATGGTATATTTGAAAGAAGAAATCGGATCCTATTGGACATGGTTTGATCTATGATGGGATTTACCGATCTACCGATCTCCTTTTGGAGATATGTGCTCAAGTCAGCTTGTTATATTCTGAATAGAATTTTGAGTAAGTCTATTTCTAAAATACCATATGAGATGTGGACAGGGCGTAGATCAGTACTCTCGCACCTTAGGATTTGGGGGTGTCTGGCTTATATTAAATATTTAGTAACGGACAAGCTCGAACCTAGGTTCGATAAGTATAGCTTTATAGGGTACCCAAAAGAGACCAAAGAGTATTACGTCTACTTGACTAATGAACATAAGGTCTTTGTCAGTCTTAAGCAGTCTGTTTAGAAAAAAAGTTTTTTGGTGAAGGAACTAATGCCTCTAAGATCGAACTTGAGAAAGTTCGATAGGTGGAAGAACCAATACAAGTAGCTGAACCTAAACCAAATTTGATTCGATCAGATCCAGAACCTACTGAACCTGCATCCTTAAAGTGATATGGTAGAGTATCACATCAACTAGACAGATATTATGATTTTTTAATCTGAAATGGAGATCTTGTCGAACTCGATGAGAATGATGAGGATTCGATCACCTACATAGATGCAATGCAGAGACCCAATTCTGAAAAATGGCTTGAGGTTATGAGATTCGAAATGGAGTTCATGAAGGTCAACGATGTATGGACATTGGTTGACCCATCCGAATGGATAAAATTCATAAAATATAAGTGGATCTTCAAAAGAAAAAAGAGCATAGATGAAAAGGTGGAGACCTATAAAGTCCATATGGTTGCCAAGGATTATCGTCAACATTATAGTATTAACTATGATAAGATGTTTTTTTCGTGTGATAATGCTCAAATTCATTCGTATTATGCTTGTAATAGCTGCACATCTAGATTATGAAATCTAGCAAATGGATGTGAAAACAGCTTTATTAAATGGAGAGTTGGCTGAAAAAGTGTATATGATACAATCTGAAGGTTTCACATGTATAGATGAGTCTAATGTGTGCAAGCTTCAAAGGTCCATTTATGAACTGAAGCAGGTATCTCGGAGTTGGAACATACATTTTGATAGAATGATCAAGACGTATGGCTTTGTTAAGAATGAAGAAGAGCCATGCATATATAAGTGGACTAATGGTCCAATAGTTATATTCCTCGTTCTATATATGAATGACATTCTCTTAATCGAAAATAATGTTCCTGCATTATAAGGAATAAAGATATGACTGTCGTCATAGTTCTCCATGAAGGATCAGGGAGAAGCTTCCTACATCTTAGGGATGAAGATCTATAGAGATAGATCTAAAAAATTGCTTGGATTGTCCCAGTTCATGTATATAGATACTGTGCTGAAGAGGTTCAACATAAAAAACTTCAAGAAGGGCTATCTATCGATAGGCCATGAAATTTCTCTCTCGAAGAGGGATTGTCCGACAATACCTCATAAGAGAGAGCACATTAATAGAATTTCATATGCTTCGATAGTAGATTTTATTATGTATGCCATGACATATACGCGACCAGATGTGGCATACTCACTAGGAGTAGTAAGTAGATATCAATCTGATCCAGAAGAGAATTACTGAAAGATTGTTAAAACCATCCTAAAGTATTTGAGAAATACTAAGAAATAGTGGCTTGTTTATGGTGATTCAGACTTGAAACTTATGGAGTTTACAGACTCTAGATTTCAGTCTGATCATGATGACAGTAAAAGCATATCGAAGTATGTGTTTATCCTTAATGATGGTACTATCTGCTGAAAAATTTTAAGTAGCATATCATGGTCGATTCAGTGTGCGAGGCAGAGTATATTGCTGCATCAGATGCTGCCAAAGAAGCGGTGTGGTTAAAGAAGTTCATCATCGAGCTTGGAGTAGCATTCTTCCTTGATGGTCCAGTTTTAGTCTTCTATAACAGCTCTGAAGCCATTGCTCAGGCGAAGAAATCTAAATCACACCAACGGATGAAGCATATTCTGCATCGCTTCCATCTTGTCCAAAAAATCATGGATCGAGATGACATTGATCTTCAGAAGATCGATGAAAAGAAGAATCTGACCGATCCATTCACTAAAGCCATTATGGTGAAGAAGTTCGACGACTTCAAATCAAAAATGGATATACGATACTACACCAATTGGCTTTAGACCAAGTGGAAGATTGTTGGAAATAGTATCCTAAAGCTAATCATCAGTCTATTGATGATTAAACTAATTAATATAATTATATATGAATTATTAATTGAATAAAAATTATTCTGACTTTTTCATCATAAATCTTTCATGAACTCCTATCTGATGTGATGAAGTCCTTAGGACTATTTAGAATTGACAAAAAAGGATTTGTCGTTTAGTTCTTGAAATAGTTTGCGACCAATGATACATTGTTATCAAGGATGATAACGTTTATCGAATATAGATCATTGTGTGCCATATAGGTTGGTTGTCCTCTTAATCAAGGAGTGTGGAGATACTGGTATGGTAAGTAAATGAGATATAGGGGTACATCTACGCTGAATGTGATCAACTCGAGAGTTTTTCTACTGTCAAGAATTATTCTGATGAAATATGGGCATAAGTATCCCTTCGATCTGAAATCATCATGATGACTTTCAAGCAACTCACTGTGCTTTGGTGTTGGACTACCTGAATTTCTAATTCAGCAATGAAAGATTTTTGGATACAGTTAAGTACTTGAAGAGTCGGTGCATGAGTTAAGATGGGATTGACCATTCCTGGACTTAGGAGCTATGCTTAATAGTATTTCAATTTAGCAAAGCCTTAGCCAGAATAGTTTTAGTGAGGGGTCATAGGACTAATTACTTTGAAATATAATTTGGATGTATCTTCTAGGATTGACAGTCAAATCCTAAAGTTATCCTATGCACAGAGGTCAAAGAGATAAATTTTGCGATAACCATATTCATGTAGGTCCTGAATATTGCAACTGCACCATTTGGCCTATCCGGATGTCGAGTATCATTGCTAGATGGTCACTTCGATTAGTATAGAAAATTGGTTTTCATGCTACCGACTTAGATTCGAACCTACAAGGTCACACACAGTAAAGGTTCCTACTCGATCTAATGGATGATCAATGAAAGATTAATTAGCAATTTGATCGCTAATTAACTCAATTTGATTGAGTGATTATTTTTTATCAAAATTAATTGAATTTGATTCATTTGGATTTGATCCGAATAGGTTATGAGATAATCTAATCATCAAGGAGGTTTGATCTCTGATTTGATTAGAGATTTAATCTGATTAATTTTTAATTTGATTAGGATTTAACTGAGCCTAATTAAGCCTAAATAAGTTAGATTTATTCTGATCTAATTAGGCCTAACCAATTTGAATTGGATTGGTTCAATTGGATGTCAAATAAGAGACTAGTTTGACTAGTCTTCCCATGCACCACATCATCCAAATATTGTACCATCTATTCTCCACGAGAATTGAGAATTTTTATGAAGAATTCCATGCACAAGAGGGTGCACGCCCTTCCTTTTCACATCCCAAATGGATATGTTTAATCTGATTACAAGTTCAATTCAAATAGAATTTGAGTTTAAATGGATAACCACTTAATCTAGACCTCTCCCTCATGCCTCTCTTATTTGTGTGCATCTATAAAATACCTAATTTTATGGGCCTGTAGATTAAAACTCAGAAAAGAGAGAGAATGTGTGAGAAAAAGAAGAGAGGGTCTCTTCTCTACATGAGGAATTGTAGGCGCAAGGGTCTTGGGTGAGTGCATATCCTAGAATCCATCTGAGTTTGGGTTCTAGATTATTTGCAATGAGGATCGTAAGTTCACATATCTGAAAGGAGAACCTCCTGTATTTCTTATCTACATCAGTAAACCGGAGCGTCCGAAGAGCTGATGAAGAAGATCGAAGGAGTTCGATCTGATATCAGCCATCAAAGGTTCCTATAGCAAACTAGCACTCGAAAGAAATTGATCGAGATTAGGACCTCATGTGGATCATCCGTAGAGGCCAGACGCGTGTGTGGTTGTGTCGCGGCGATCAGATCTATATCATGAAGATCAAATTAAGGAGATCATCTATCCGTAAAAAGATAACATGTTCTGAAAACGTAGAAGCAGTAAAATATTTTACTACACTTGATATTTTATTTTTTAGATATGCATGTATATAAGTACATTAGATCCTGTATAGTATAGGATTTTTAGATTAGATTGTAGCTTTTATTATTAATATGATTAATAATTATTTTTGCTATGCAATTTTTGAAAAAAAATTTCAAAATTAAAGCTAGAAATTTTGCATGTTTCCTTCATTATTTTATTTTTTTAGTCCGGAAGGCGCCTTCAAGACACATGAAGGCGCCTTCATGCACCCTGAAGGCATCTTCCATGCTGAAAAAAACTTAAGGATTGAATTTTTTTAAAAAAATTTTTAGGTAGGGACAAAAATTAAAAAATTCAAAAAAAACCTTGAAAAAAAAAAGAAGGCAAGCCTTCTTTCAAAATGAAGGCGCCTTCTTTTTTTATATATTTTTTAATTAATTTATTTAAAAAAGCCTTTACGCCTACATATTTTTTTTTCTATTTTTTTATTTTTTCATTTTTTTTGGTTCAAATTTTTTTCTAAATTTTTTTCTAATTTTTTCAGATTCAAATTTTTTTTTAAAAAAAATTTATTTATTTTTTCAAGTATGCGCTCGTATTTTTTTTCAATTGGTGTGCCTTTTAGACGCGTGCTCGAAGATGCACTTTGTTCGAATGATCAAAGATCCGACCAGATATAAGCTAGGCTTTGGTTGATCGGAGCCCAGTCTATTTCTTTCTTTCTATATATATATTCATAAAATTTATTCTATATCTTTTTCATTTCGTTGGATCAACTTTCATTTAAACTAATTCATTTTTTCATCTTAACAACTATGTCTACCCTCATCTATTTCAACTTAACTATATTTAAATATTTATATTTTATTATTTTTTATTAAATTCTTATTTATAGTACCATCAATGTATATAAATATAATATATATTTTAAAAATTGTACTTTATAAAATTAAGAATGGCTAATTGCATAGATAAAATTAAAAATCTTAAATGAAAAATTAAAGCTTAAATTAGTTTTTAAAAATTTTATTTAATTTTTTAGTGATTTATATTTAATTAATAAATATTATATTTTGGCTATAAAATAATAGCTAGATATTGCTGTAAGTGCAAACTTGATTCGATCTGGTGCTAACTCAAACCCTAATATTTTGGATTAGGTTGGGATCCAACATGATGCAAACCTATTTTCTGGGTCTAAAATCTCTTCTATGAATCAGATCTAACCTAGTTAGATAATTTGTTGGATCGTGATGCAAAATAATAATCAAAATATGAATTGGACTTGGTGGGGATCAAGCATGTTTTGGTCTGACTTAACCTATTTTCAACCCCAATGATAACTTATTAGTAAGGCTGTAAATGGATTGGATTGATCCATGATTCGATCTGACCCAACCCACGGACATCCAACCCGAACCATTTAAAAAGATCTACGGATCTAGGTTGGATCCTAAAATTAGACCCATTCTATTTTTTGGATCGGATCTGGATTTACTAAATTTTGATCCAACCCAATCCGATCTACTTAAATTTCTAAGTTTATATAGATCTTATACTTAACAATCTGATCAGATCTGAACTCATTATATGCTAGCATGGGTTGGGCACAAATTACAGTGGACTATCCATTTATACAACATCATCTTCTTTTTTTTTCACCCCCATAATTGAGTGGCACTCGTTGATTCAAGCTAAAAAAGTTTTCAATAAATATTATTTTCTTTTCTTTCCATCTCCACAAGAAATCCTTCGTATCAAAACTACATAATATTTTCAAATCAAGAAATTTAGTGGATAAGTAGGAAATAGAAATTTTACTTCTAGTTATATCCTCCAACCAACCTTAAGAGGCCACATTTATTTGCCTTTCATATATATATGAGGTACATCTTGATATTTTTCTTAAATATAATTGTCACATTTTAATGACCACTTTAAAAATCATTCTATATCGTAAATAACATTGAATGGTCAACTTGTGAGATCAACTTCAACTACACTCATGAGAATCAATTGAATAGCTATAGTTGTTATATGTTGGTTAATTTAACCTATGATCCAACCCAAAATCGATTAAAATTCGAATTGGATTCATCTTTCATGAATTAAGGATGGGTTATACATGGATTCGATCTGACCTGAATGACCCATTGGATCAAAAAATTTGATCATGAACCCAAGTCCGATCCGACCCAATCTTTTATTGGGTTTGGTCTGGGTCCAATATCAAGACCCGAACAAAGAACTGGATTGGGTTTATTGAAATTTTATTTTTAAAATTTAAATATATAGAGAGAATCTTGTGCGGCCAAATTTTGTGGGAACCAAATTGAGATAAGAGTTATCCACAATAGATTAGTCACATATTGGATATGGAGAATTAGTCTTACAAGTATATAAAGAATTCTCCATGTTGAAATCTAAATTGGATGGATACTAGATAGGCTAGCCTAATACGTAAGCTACCTATGCGACCTTAAATATTTAATGATCAAAAGATGGCACTTGGCACTTGGGCACGCGGGTCGAGATGCATCGGACTGAAGAATATATTTTATTAGTTGCATTTTTAAAAAAAATATTTAAAATTTAAAATTCGAACTAAATATTATGGACAGATGCAACTGTTCAAAAGTTGTAAATGATTGCAACTGTTCGATGGTTAAGTGCCTATCCATTTTCTATAAATATTTAATCTTAATGATTGAAAAACAACAACAACATCATTCTCTCTACCATTTTCTAAATAAAAAGGGTTGTCTCTAGTAGTGTTTATTGTAGAAGGCCTTACTAGAGTTGGATGTTCTAGTGATTTGTTGTTGCTACGTGCAGAAAACCAATGAATGTGAGCTTCATTGTATCCTCAAGGCTCTCATATACAACCTTGTTGCCCTACTGGTAGGGGCAAATAAAGCTTTAAGGACAATGGCATTGCAACACGCCTTGAAGCCATTTCCATATTGATCAATATTGCTTTTGTCAATAACTACTACTTATTTTTTAGCATTCTTAAGGCTTTATTATTCATGATGGCAATGGCGTTCCTTAAGGAGATGGCTGCTGATTTCATCAAATTGGAGCACTTCGATAGAGGCAATTTTATTCGCTGGCAAAAGAAGATGCACTTCCTTCTCACCATGCTAAATGTCGTCTATATCCTCAGCACTCCGAAGCCTGAATTAAAGAAAGATGAGATTGATGCTAATGTTCATGCAAAGTAGAAGTGAAAAAATGACGACTACATTTGCAGAGGCCACATTCTGAATGGTATGTCTGATTCGCTATTCGATGTGTACCAGAAAGAGCCGACTATAAAAAAACTATGGGAGTAATTAGAAGCACATTACATGAAAGAGGATGCAACTAGTAAGAAATTTTTGGTTGGTCATTTTAATAATTATAAGATGATTGATGGTAGATCAGTAATAGAGCAACTTTATGAATTAGAGTGCATCCTTAATAATTTTAAGAGTCATAACATGAATATGGATGATTGTATTGTTGTGTCTTCCATCATTGACAAACTTCCGCCATCATGGAAGGACTTCAAGAAAAGTCTGAAATATAGAAAAGATGATATGTCTCTAGAGGATCTTGCTAATACTCTCCGAGTTGAGGAGTTTCGAATGCAAGATGATCAGAACAAAGAGCAAAATATTCTTACCTCTAAGGTCCATGTGATGGAGGCAGGGCAGTCTACTACTCAACCTGCAAAGAAGAAAGCCAAGCAAGCCAATAATGGCAACTATGGTAAGCATGCTTAGAAAAAGAAGAAAAAGTGTACCTGTTATAATTGCAAAAAACCCGAGCACTATAAGTATGAGTGCAGATTTTTGCTGAATAAGAAGAAAATTGATAACTAGACCAACCAGAGCCAAAATCTTGTGGCGATGGTTTCTGAAATCAACATCATGGAAGATGATGGGGCTTGGTGGATTGACTCGGATGCAACTCGTCACGTATGCATCAATAGAAGCATATTCAAAAACCTCCAACTAGCAGAAGATGGAAGCATGATGTATATGGGAAATGCTTCTACTGTAGTAGTAAAAGGCAAAGGCACCGTGCAACTCGAGTTCACTTCTAGAAAATGCTTATTTTGAATGATGTTTATTATGTACCAGAAGTTAGAAAGAATCTCGTGTCTGGTAGTCTTCTGAACAAGCATGGTTTCAAACTTGTGTTTGAAGTTGACAAGTTTGTACTCTCTAAGAGTGGTATATTTGTAGGGAAGGGCAATTTGTATGAGAAAATGTTCAAGTTAAATATTAATAAAGTTGTTGCTGCTTATATTGTTGAATCCTCTTTTGATTTATGACATTGTCGTTTAGGACATGTTAATTATAGGAAAATGCATGATATGTCTAGATTAGATTTAATTTCATATTTTGATATCAATATTGATAAATGTAGAACATGCATGCTTACAAAAATTACAAGAAAATCTTTTTTCCAAAAATAGATAGATGTTCACAATTGCTTAAATTAGTGCATAGTGATGTATATGACTTACATAATACTGCTATATTTTGTAACTTTTATAGATGATTTTTTAAAATTTTGTTATATATATTTACTGCATTCAAAAGATGAGCTTTTGCAGAAATTCAAAATATATAAGTCCGAAGTAGAGAAACAACGGGAAGTATTTATTAAATGTTTGAGAATGGATAGAGGAGGTGAATATTGTAATCCTTCTTATTTTGAATCCATTGGAGTAGTATATAAAACAACTGCACCATATACACCACAATAGAATGGTGTGGCAGAATGAAAAAATAGGGTCGTAATGGAAATGGTAAATTTCATGCTTTCTGATTCTAGTCTAGGACAAGACTTTTGGGGTGAAACATTGTATACGGCTTATCATATATTAAATAGAGTTCCAACTAAAAGGAACAATAAGAGCCCATATGAACTTTGGAAAAATAGAAAGCCCAACCTAAGTTATTTTAAGGTTTGGGATTGCATGGCCATCATTCGGGTTTCTAAACTTAAATGAAACAAGTTGGGAGAAAGAGGAATAGAGTGCATATTTTTAGGATATGCACATGGAAGTAAAGCATATTGTTTTATGGTGATAGAACCAAATGACTCAATAAATATTAATACTATGATTGAGTCAAGAGATGCTATCTTCGATGAAAATTGATTTAGCAAAATTCCTAAATCCAATGTAGGGATTACACAAAATACTGATCCAATTTCAAGAAAAGATTCTGATAAGAATGATGATAAAAATCATGAGCCTAGACCAAAAAGAGTTAGAAAAGTTAAAACTTATGGACCAAATTTTTTTATGTTCCTTATAGAAGGTACCAAAAAAGCTGTTGATAGAGAAATCTCATATTGTTACAATATGGATGATGACCTAAGACATATGAAGAAGCTATAAAATTTCATGATGCTGCTTTCTGGAAAGAAGCAATCGATGATGAAATGGATTCTATTATAGGAAATAATGCATGAAAATTAGTGGATCTTCCTCCTGGCTGTAAATCCATTGGATGTAAATGGGTGTGTAGAAAGAAAATGAAAACAGATGGAACAATTGATAAATTTAAGTCTAGATTAGTAGACAAAGGCTTCACGCAAAAATAAGAACTTGATTATTTTGATACTTATGCTCCAGTGGCTAGAATCACTAGTATTAAATTGCTAATAGCACTAGCCTCTATCCATAACTTGATAATTCACCAAATGGATGTTAAAACATTATTTTTAAATGATGAATTGGAGGAAAAGGTATATATAAAACAATCGGAAGGATTTACTGTTCCAGGTCAAGAGCATAAGGTTTGCAAATTTATTAAATCCTCATATGGATTAAAACAGGCACCAAAACAATGGCATCAAAAATTTGATCAAGTAGTACTTGCCAATGGTTTTAGCATCAATCAGTCTGATAAGTGCGTCTATGGTAAATTTAATAATTGCAAAGGTATTATTATGTGTTTATATGTAGATGACATATTGATATTTGGTACTGATTTAGAACAAATGGAAGCTACCAAACGATTTTTGTCTAGTAATTTTGACATGAAGGATATGAGTGTTATAGATATTATTCTTGGAATAAGAATAATTAAAGATGGTGATGGTATAACTTTATCCCAGTCTCATTATATAGAAAAGGTGCTAAAAAACTTGATCATTTATATTGTACACTTGTATTAACACCATTTGATTCTAATATTAAGTTAGTACCAAATTCAGACAAGCCTGCAGCATAATTAGAATATGCTAGAGTTATTGGGTGCTTAATATATGCAATGATAAGTACTAGACCTGATATTGCATTTGCTGTTGGAAAATTAAGTAGATACACTGGTAATCTAAGTAATATTCATTGGCATGCAGTAAGAAGAGTTCTAAAATATTTAAAAAAAACTATGGACTATGGTATTTGCTATAGTGGATATCCTTCAATATTAGAAGGATATACAGATGCAAGCTGGATAACAGATAGAGATGATCATGCATCTACAAGTGATTGGGTCTTCTTGCTTGATGGAGGTGCAATTTCTTGGGAATCCAAGAAATAAACATGTATTATAGATTCCACCATGATAGCAAAATTTGTTGCTTTAGGATCAGCAAGTAAAGAGGCTAAATAGTCACGAGATTTATTATATAAAATTTCATTGTACCCTAAACCTATGTCGCCAATGTCAATTCACTGTGATAGTGAATCAACATTATCTAGAGCCTACAGTCAAGTATATAATGAAAAATCAAGGCATATTGATTTAAGGCATAGTTATGTTAGACAATTGATCAGTAATGGTGTAATAATCAATAATTATATTAGATCAAGTCAAAATTTGGCTGATCCATTGACCAAAAGTCTAACAAGAGATTTGATCTATAAAACATCAAAGGGGATGGGTCTCAAGCCCAAATTTAAAAAATCATCAATAATGGAAGCTCAACTCAATGCTTAATGTTACATTAAGTCTTGAGTTCAATGAGATAAAATATATTATATTATGATTGGAGCATGGATCATATTATATCCCAAGTAAAGCAAGTGCTCGGTACCCGTAGTATAAAGGAAGGATGAGCTTTAAGTTTTTAATAGGCTTATAGCGAGTAGCTATAGATAGTAGCGGAGGCACTAAAAGCTTACTTATATGAGTGGAAGTGTGGCTACTTCTGAGAATTTAGGGCTTAGTTCTTACTGCACTCATGAATTGGATATAGACACGTGGCCATAATAATGTTGGCAAGATGCTGAACATTAGCTGGTGCTAAAGTCTTATGCGTGAATATGTTTTGAAGTAGCCAGTATAGAATTGATGATTCAAAGTATGTCTACCATTCAATTCTGACTATTAAAAATATTTTTACTAAGTGGAGGTTCAATCGCAAGACACTTCCATGCATACATAAGATTTCAGAATTATCGAAAATCTTCATATTTTGAAAATGGTGGGGGAATATTGAAATCTTATTTTCAAAATTTAAATATATATAGAGAGAATCTTGTGGGATCAAGATAAGAGTTATCCACAAAAGATTAGTCCCATATTGGATATGGAGAATTAGTCTTACTAGTATATAAAGAATTTTCCATGTTGAAATCTAGATTGGATGGATACTAGATAGGCTAGCCTAATATGTAAGCTACTATGCGACCTTAAATATTTAATGATAAAAAAATGATACTTGGTACCTGAGCATGCAGGTCGAGATATATCGGTTATATTTTTAGAAATTTTATTTAAAATTTAAAATTTAAATTAAATATTATGGACAGATGCAATTGTTTGAAAGTTGTAAATAATGATTCAGATTAGTCGTGATCCGGTTCGATCCGACTTATTTTCATCCTTACTTGTTAGGAGTTGTAAATAATTTATAATTAAACTAAGGGCTTTGAAAAATAATTTTCTTAGACATAATCGGCAAAACTACCCGAAGCTACGATCCAACTTTTATGTAATTTTTTTTCCACAAAAATAAGGACCTGCCGATAATTTCCCTGACATTTTCCTAGGCTTGTGAAGTGAGTAGAGTCAGCACGTGCCGATTTCACGCGAGGCTTGTAACTAGGAATCTGAAAGTAATTAATTATCCATATGACCATATAGGAACGAATAAATAATTACCATCCGCAGAAGCGTAAGTAAAAGCTTGCGAAACTGGAACCTGGAAGTCATTTATCGCTATAACCGCAACCCACGATTAATTTTCCCCGCTCACGAGGCACTTCTGTACGGCTTTTCTTTCTTTCTCTTTTTTTTTTTTTTTTTTTTTTTTTTGAATTTCTCTTTCCTCTTCCCCTTCTATCACGTTTTGAACTCTAGTTGACCGTAACGGTCTCGACGTCCATGCTAAGACCGTTTCTTTAATTTTATTAATTATTAAGTATAATTATCAATCTATAGATGGAATGCTCCAAGTTTTCTCAAATAAACTTAAATCTCGACCCTTAAATCATTATCATCAGTTTTTCTTCAATCTAATGCCGATCCAGACCGTCCATAACGTTAAAACTCCTACTTCTAGACGTCAAATTGGAGCCGCTAAGGATCCAAAGGGGATTGGGCCAGATGTCGGCTTTCACGAGGTTAGTTTGGCGTTGTGGTCCTGGCGGAGTTCTTCATGCACATAAAAGCGGAGGACGGATGGATTGGATACTCTTGAAGAACCTTTCAAATTTCCTTGTTCTATATGCATTAACCAAGCCCCTTTTTTTCTTTTTATTCCTTTCTTTTTTTCTAATGCAAACTTAAGTCCTTGTTCGAGATGCTCGAATGGCTTTAAAGGTTCTCCTTCGAA
This sequence comes from Cocos nucifera, assembly GCA_006176705.1. Lineage (NCBI taxonomy): Eukaryota > Viridiplantae > Streptophyta > Magnoliopsida > Arecales > Arecaceae > Cocos > Cocos nucifera. Next base: position 4,349,392 of record QRFJ01000002.1, on the reverse strand, counting down.
AGTTCAAGGTGGTGCTCTCTTGTCCTTTTCCTTGTTATTCTCTTATCAAAAATTTTTCCAGTAATCCAGAGTTCACCATGTTTAGTTTTCGGCAATAAAGGTGCATATGTGGAAGCAGCAAAACGTGGGGGAAGTGAGGATGCGTATATAGATTTCTAGACTTGGATATATTTTTTTATCTGAGATCCGGATGAAAGGCGGATCTTTAATTTTTTGAGCTTTTATAACATTCATGATTTTATTTAGGTTATTGTTCGAAGCATTGATTCTAAGTAAAGTATGCAATTTATGAGCCAATAATAAAAAAGTTAACAAACAAGGGGTCGAAAAACAAATGGCATATCAAAATTGTATCAGCCGATTTCTTGTGGTATATCAGTTTATCACAACCAGAAGAAAAAAAAAAAAAAAAATTTTTTTGATGGAAACAACCAGGAAAATTTGATCATTTTATATATCATATTAGATATCGACTAGGTAAAATATATATATATAGATATATATAAACCGGTGCTCTGGTTTGATGGGAAATGGCCCGACTATCTGACTAAAATAGTATTATATAATTATGATTTTCTTGGTTCTTGCTCGATCATAAGGATGTGCTACTAGAATGTCTTGGAATTTTGCTTCAAGAAACTACATGTTTTCAGTATTCATTGGACCAGCAATTGGATGGGTGGTGGTTCATATATTGTATCTAGTGTCTGTTTCCATCAATAATGAAACAAATTTGCACATAGAGTCCCCAAACATGATCCTAATGAATGGACAATCTAGATGTGGTAATTTCTCCCCATGTTTGATTGCCCTTCTGCAATTTATTTTGTTTGTAGGCAATTAGATTCAGAAGATTTGCTACGAAGGCAATCAAGGACAGAGAGGAAGCAAAGAAGATGAGAACTTGGGTGGGCATTTCACATGGTTTTCATATAGTCGAAGGAGATGGTAACCCTGAAGGTTCTGTGCTTGCGCAGAAAGAGCAAATAGAAGGTTCGGAGATGTGGTTATTTGGAGCCTTTGATCAGCAAACGGGATGTGGAATCACAAAGTATTTGCAGTCACATCTCTTTGACAGGAAGCTTAACGAGGTAAAAGAATATCGCTGATTCATGATTCATAACTCGTCTCCCCCCCCCCACCCCACCGCCTCTTTTTTTTTTTTTATTTCACTTTTTTAGATGCATGCATGCATTTGTGTGATTTATGAAAATAGTTAAAATTAATTGGTGATCATAAGAGTAATCTGCATGGCTAGCCTGTGATATTCTTGCCTCAGCGCCCATCAGGTCAGCCTACATGCTTCCTATATGAACAGTTGCTTGTTTTTTATTTTTATTTTTTTTTTCTTTTCCTTCTTTGAACGGATGCGAGCGATTGCTTTTAAGCAGCGAAAACCATTTCATTCAATGCCATCCCATGGTTTTACAACTGCAGATGCAACATTATACTCTTGGTCTTTTTACATTAACCTTAAATAAATCTCAAGCTAGCAATATCCCATCATACATGTAGCAAGTGATTTAATTGGAGGAGGATTGCAAGAAATGCATGTTAGATTGGTACGATGCTGATGTATGTGATTTCTTAGAATTTAACCATGAGATTTTTCTTGTTAACTAGGGAAGTATTTTTCTTGCATGCTTGACATGTTTCTTCTTCAGCAGTATCAAATTGGAAGAAAAGCCAAAGAAACAATGAGGAAGGCCTATATTTCCACAAGGTCGAAGATTCATAAAGGAGAGAAAGCAAATGAGATTGGAGGATCCACAACCGTGCTTGTGATGAATCGAAAGCAATTTGTGGCAGCAGCTTTTGGTGGATACAAGGCGGTAGCGTGTAAGGATGGCATGGCCGCGCAAATAGGTAGGAAATATCAAAGGGCAATCAAGGGACAATGGGCACTCTCAGGTACATATTCTCCTAATAACGATTGTCCACACCTCGTTTTATATTGGTAATATGCTGTTAATATGTTAGCCATTAATTATTAGCTTAATTAGTCTCGCATGAGATGCTAAGAGCGATCCTGGTTCACATTCGAGTATGATCTCATTAATTTCATGTAGCCATTTTTGCACGTAAACCGTCAGTTTTACGATGAGATCATTTTATATGTATAAAGACACAAATGAAAGCAAACAAAGGCATCACTAAACATTGGACCATCGGCTTTTGGAGAATTTCATCAAATTATTAAAGCTTCCATCTCCTGATGTCGTTGAGGACTTTCTTGCTTAATTTCATCGTATGTTTTCTGGACAGGTATGTTATGTGCTGCAAATGGTGGAGACCGCAAGCCCCCAAAGGACTTGAGACTTGTCGTCACCGCACAAAATGTGGAACCTGATATGGACTTTATCATACTTGCGAGTAATGGTGTATGGGAGGTAGTTACAAGGATTTTCCAGTCTCTTTCTTTCACCATATTTAAATTTTTTGTTAATAGTTCGAGGTAAGATGTTTCTTGATTTAATTTTATAAATAAACAGATGACCGCGTATCTTTTGCAGGTTATGAGACACCAGGAAGCTGTGGACTTGATAGGCCACATTGAAAATGCCCAAAGGGCAGCTGAGTGTTTGGCCGAGGAGGCACTTAATAGAATGAGCAAGTCCACCATCTCCTGCATTGTGATTCGCTTTCATTGACAAATGATTTTTTTATTTTTTTTATTTTTTTTTTATTTTTTGCCCCTTCTTACTTTCCCCATATGACATGAAATACTATCATTGATAATTATTTTGTGCTTGGGAGAAGTCACACCCACACGACAAATTTAGGCATCGAAGAATAAGTTGTACGAGTAGATGGTGAGACGTTTTATGCTTGTACATTTATGCACATATTGCATACCAAGTGTTTCAGGATCCTGGATAAGTATGCATGTGGTGCACTTTTCTTTTGCTAAGAACCAGCCAAAATGAGTTATTCCGATCAAATGGATGCCTATTATTAACTAGGATAATTCTCATAAAATTTGCCGGAAGATCTGAATGAATACAGTTTATTAGTTTTGGCGCTAGCTCTATTGTAGGTTTTGCAAGCTTTTTTCATGCTGAAAAACAGCTTGATTAACACATTTAAATATTGGAATTAGTAGCTTCCGTCAAAGTGTGCATTTCCAGCTTGTTCGATTGATTTACGGTCTCTTTTTGCTTCCATTTATTGTCGTAAAACCTAGTTCAGATGTTATCTCGATGGATGGTGATGGTGGGTAGAGCAGGCTCGTACAGAAGAGTTAGGCCATTCGGTGTCCTTCTTCTTCTTCTTCTTCTTCTTCTTCTTTTGAGAGAGAGAGAGAGAGAGAGAGAGAGAGAGAGAGAGAGAGAGAGAGAGAATATTCGGTGCCAACTTTTTGTTGAAGTTCTTCTATTTAGCCGCAAATGCCATTGAATCGATTCAGAAGACGCCTTTAGTTTTGAAATTGAAAGTACGCTGACCCTAAGTAATTTGCTACATGTCTCTTTTCAAGTCGTTGACTTCGTTCGGGCCTTATTCTTTTGTACGCTTTACCATGGTCGTCTAAATTGCACCGTCATGTCCAAAAATTTTGGGAAATGTTACACGAAACAAACCGACTTTATGGAGTAGCAATCACTTGGTTATTGATCTCTAGACTGGTTTTGGTTGCCTCTTCGATCCCTCCTTCTGAAAGTTCGGCTTTTGGTTTGGGAGACCCATCGAAAAGAAGAGCTGTTGGAGATGCAATCATCTCTTCAAATTGCTTTGTTGTAGGTCTTCAGGAGTCTAAAATTGAATCACCTACTCCATCTATCTTTAGATAGACTCTTAGATCTCTTTAGATGCGAGGGACTACTAGAGGTATCTTGCTTGACTAGAATTCCTGTAGACCAACTCTTCTTAAAAAGGATGTTCATATTTTCTTCATCCATGTGCAATGGAAGGATCTCTTTCTTTTTTTCTATTTGGAACTTTTCTAAAGCTGATTTCCAGAAAGAGCTCATTAAAGTTTGAAAATCTTTCTTTGGCCCATGGGTGGTAGGAGGGGATTTCAATGCCACAAACAAATTATTTGAAAGGAATGATAATCCCTAGCCTCGTTGTATCATATTAGCCTTCTCTCAATTAATCACATGTATTCAATTAATTGATCCCCTCTTGAAATGACAAACTTTTACTTGGAGCAATCATAGAGACCCTCCCATTCTGACGAAGCTTGATCGTTTTCTCTACTCCACTGTGTGGGACACCCTTTGATCGAAATCAATTCAAGTTGCTCTCTCTAATTCGTGTCCGGATCATACTCTTATTCAGCTCACCTATCTTGATTGCCCAATAAAAATGGAAATTTTCAGATTTGAGCATAGTTGATTTACTCAAAATTCTCTAAATGAGGTGGTTTCTAATGCTTGGAGATCCTCTACGTCTACCAATGAGGCAGCTGCTTCTCTAGTTTTTGAGCTATGAAATACCAAAATACTCCAAGCTTGGAGTGTTGACTTCAGACATAACACCTCTAAAAAGAAAGCTGACCTCCTAGGAAAAATCCAACACCTGGATAGATTGGAGGAAACAATTTGTTTAACTCCTGAAGACTTTTAAATACGCTTGACCTGCAAGTAAAAATTGCTCCAGATTTACAAAAACAAGGAGATTTATTGGAAGCAATAAGCTAGCTAAAATTAGATGGCTCAAAGAAGATGATAACAATACCCAATTTTTTCATAAGATTGCCGATCATCAAAAGAACAATTGGATCACCCACATCTATTGGAATGGCCAATCTCTTTATGACCATGATCAAATGATGAAGGCATTTTTAGATTATTTCAAAGACCTATTGGATGAAACAACCGATAGTGGTCTAGACACGAATTGGAATGAACTTTACTCATCTTCTTTAAATCTTAAATCTCTTGATGGACCCTTCTCAAGGGATGAGATAAAAAAAGCCGTCTTAAATTTTGAGGTGGACAAGAGCCTTGGTTCCGATGGATTTTCTTTTGACTTCTTTCAACATTTTTGGGATGCTATCAGTCAAGATTTCTTTGACTTATTTCAGTAGTTGTATGGTTTCAATCTAAATCTCTCTTGACTTAACTATGCTTTCTTGGCACTCATACCAAAAAAGGAATTGGCCTCCTCCCTGGCTGACTATCGCCCAATCAATCTTATGCATTGTTGCATCAAGGTGATTTCAAAGGTTCTAGCAAAAAGATTGAAACTTTTCCTAAATGATCTTGTTGATATGGCTCAAACAGTTTATATAAAGCAAAGATCCATACTAGATTGTATTTTTTGTGCTAGTGAAATCATCCATCTTTCTAAAAAGAGTAGTGGGCTAAGGCTTATCTGCAAATTATATTTCTCAAAACCTTTGGACAAAATTGATCTAAATTATCTGATGAAGATGCTGAATTATAGAGGTTTTTCACCTATATGGTGTGGGTGGGTGAAAATTATTCTTATTTTCAATGGTGATCATAGTACTTGGATTTCTTGCAAAAGAGGGATTTGCCAAGGTGACCCCTTATCCCCATATCAATTCATTTTGGCTGATGATCTTTTATTTAAACTTCTCAACAAGGCAGCTAGAAGTAAGATCTTTGACGGTCTTATGGACCCATATATAATTAGAGGGTCCAAAATACTACAATATGTTGATGATACTCCGATTTTTGCTAAAATTAAAAGAGAAAATATATCTATCTTGAAAATCATTCTATACTCGTTTGAGCTGTTCATTGGTCTTGCCATCAACTATCAAAGAAGTTATGTGGTTGTCATTAGCTCAAATGACAAGTTCAATATTGACTTTGCTTCTTGGGTTAATTGCAGCAAATCTTCTCTACCCTTTAAATATTTAGGGTTATCTCTAAATGGAGGACGCCTCAATAAATCTGATTGGCAACCTCTCATTCAAAGGTTTGACTCTAAACTTAGTACCTGAAAAAGTAAATTATTTTCTATTGATGGGAGACTCACTTTGATCAACTCAATCTTATTTTCTCTTTCGGTATACTTTATGTCTCTCTACAAATTGCCTACGTGGGTCATCAAGAAACTGGATAAAATTAGAAGAGCTTTTCTTTGTAAAGTCTCTGAATTAGTCGATGCAATCCCTTGTAAGGTCTCTTGATCAAAAATTTGCCTTCCTAAAGAAGAAGGGGGCCTAGGTATCAAAGATCTTCGCTGTTTTAATCAATCTCTTCTAGCAAAATAGGGTTGGCAATTCATTGAAGAAGACCCTAGTCGGTGGAGAAAAAATATTTTCAGAGCCTGTTTAAGAGGGTCAAACTTATTGATAATTGGAAGCCTAGCATACTTTGGTCTGGGCTATGGCAAGATGTTATCAACTCCTTGCCACCGGCCGGTTTGGATCAGAGTCAAATTTGAAGTTGGAAATGGCTTAAGAATATCTTTTTGGCATGACAGCTGGGTTGGTTTCATCCCTCTTAAAATTCTATTTCTCAATCTCTAAACTCACTGCTATGGTAAAAATGAAATTGTGGCATCATTTTACAATACAAGATGTGGAATTTGGGGCATTCGAACTACTTTTTTAACTCCTATATTGCAAGAGAAATCCAACTTACCATCAATTCTATCTATTGTGCAACAAAATGCGGATCAAGATAAGATTATTTGACAATTAGAACCTTCTAGCAGTTTTTCTTTATGTTCTTCATATAACTTCCTTAGCTACAAAGGGGTTAAGTGGTCTATGGCTAAGAAGATTTGGAAGTGCACTTTACCACAAAAGATCAAATGTTTGCCATGGCTGGCACTCTCTAATAAATTGAACACTAGGGAGGTCCTTCGGAAGAAATTGGACAAAAATGTTGGTGGCTGTGTTTTGTGTGATGATGCAGTTGATTCTTTGGATCATTTATTCATTAACTGCTCTTTCGCTTCCAAACTCTAGTTTTGGATTTGTGACACATTGATAGCTCCTCCTGTGCCATCCATCTTATCACAACTTTGCTCTAATTGATGTAAACAGTATTTCAAATCCTTCTATCTAATGTTCATGCTAGTGGCAGCTATGATTTCAAGTTGTTGGGATGAAAGAAATTCTAGAATTTTTCTAAGAAAAGGTTCAATTGAAGCGGCTTTTTTCAAAAAGGTGATATATCAGTTTCAAGAATGGGCCAATCTCTACTAAACTCTCTAGTGCAGCTTCCCTGGCTAGAAATTTACTGAAAGGAGGACTTCCCGATGCTAATCATGGAAGAAGCACTTTTGGCCTATTTTCTACTATACCACAAACTTTCTTCTCAGCTACAGACTATGCTGCTGGTACAGGGCACTTTCTCTATTACCTTCCCATGAGCCTCCTCATGTTAGGCTCCATTACTTGTAACATGATTCTTCCTCTTGACTCTTTACCCACTCTATTACACTTGTTTGGATGGAAGACAATGATGGAGATATATAGCATTGTGAGATCCAACTCGCTACAACTTTTGTACAAATATTACTCGCTGAGTCTCTTAGTAGGTTTTTAATTTTCTTACTTCACAAATATGGTTATTAGAATCTCCTTTTGAGTCTTGTCTCACTGCAAAGTCTATTGCTGCCATCTTTTGTCTGAGCAGTGAACTACAATCTTATAACATCCGTCTACAAATTCTTCGACATTCTCTATGAATAACATTGATGAGTAGTTGGGTACTTACCGCTGCCATCCACACTTCTAAATATTAAAAAAAAAAAAAAAAAAAAAGTCGACATCACATGCATTTCCATCGACCGATACAATGATTTCATATGAGAATGGAAATGCTGGATAACACTAAACAGGTGCATTATATGATTAGTCTGTCCAATCAAAACCTGTGGGACAATTGCCGATCAATCTTCTTCTTCGTCACCTTGCCTACATCTGATAAACTTCTAAAGCCAGTTACATTATTATCTCTTATAATTTGATTTGCTGTCCCAAAAAGCCGTGAACAAATTCCACCAGACCTATCATCCGATTCACCTTCTTTGTCTTGATTTGTAGCTTCGAGCAAAGAGCCAGCCTCCTCGATAGGGCTATCCCAAAGATGCAACCTTTTCACTTCTTTATCAAGCATAGGGTCAACGGTGCAGTTCTTCGGTGATCCTCGTTCTAAATCTTCAGGTATTTTATCAGCTGCTGCATGATCTTGCACTTGTTTGCTTTGATCATCTTCTCCATTCCATGTAGGACTATCTAGCGAATAGGAACTGAAGGATGAAGTTCTGCAGGTTTTACTAGAAGATGGGGTAGATGAGGAAGATGAGGAAGGGGATACAATTAGATTCCCGAAGCCTTGGATCTCCTTTGAGATTTTGAGCGCTTTGGAACGCGCTTCTTGGAGCTGCTTTTGGTCGCTCAGGAGCCTTAATATCCTCTCAGATTTGTTTTGCATGCACGCACCCCAGTTGAACCTAAAGAAGGAAAATTGCCACCCTCTCAATAAATTTCGAGGTTCTAAATTTTTATTGCGTTTTTCTGACCATATCAATTTAAATTACCCTCTTTCATCAACATAGTTTAATTTGCCGAGCTGCTGAATGACATTGATGTCGCAATGGAATTCTTCAAACATGTCTTCAGGTCCATGTGTCAGTAAGAATTCCAACAGCACTAAGGTTTTGTATGACTGCCTCCATTCCTTCCAATATACAGAACGCAGCCTACATGGAAGCCAAACTAAGCATGAGAAAAGGACTATGAGCAAAAGATCATTTTACAATAGATTTCATTGTCCCTATTTCTTCGTCTTTGGACTTGATCATTATCAAACTCACTATATAGTGGCGTTTGAGCAGTGTTCCACTTATAGTGAACATTAGGTTATGGGTCCCATAAATTCGTTAACAGTTCAAATGAGTCCTGATATGCTCTATATGGAACATGAATGTAAATTATGCAAAAATTGTTTTTGTTCATTTAAACACATGATTACCTCCTATGCAGAACATCAACAATTCTCCAATAGTCATCCATGTCATAAGCTGCCTCAGATATTCTAGTCATTGTCTTAGCATCAGGACCCCAAACGTCGCCGTTTGTAGCCTCTTCAGCCAATCTATTTACCATTTGACAGGGAGAGAGAAATTAAAGGAAAAAAAAAAACTCTACAGAAAGAGCATTAATTCAGGACATGTTATAATGAATAAAGATTAACAAAGGCATGGGTAATGGGTAACATGAACGATGTTAGAATTTCATCAAAAAAAAAAAAAAAAAAGAACGATGTAGAAATTTATGCTGGACTGCGAATCATATAATTATTTGGTAAGTACCAAACTTGTAGTTCTACTTTTGATTTCCGTAGAATTATGTTTAAAAGGAGAGTCAACATTCGTAACAAATTTAAATTTATATAATGTAAGTCTTCCTCCCGTTTCTCAACCACTACTATGTTCCAGGAATAAAAATGAAAGACAGGATACCAGAAAAAGGGAAAGAAAAAATTACTCTATGCTACTCACTTGTAATTGGTTTGGACTACTTACATTTCGGCTTGAGTTACACCAGTAAGGACCAGCCTGGCTGACTTATATTTCTCTTGAAGAAAAGATGAGGCTTGCTTCTTGATCTTACTCAGATTCATTATTACCTGTGGTGAAGCCTACCGTTCTCACCGTAGGAAAGTGGGATAAAGTTACTAGATAGAATGAACTGAATAAATTTAAGAAAGAAAAGTCGATGAAATTGCAAAAAAAAATATCTTGCTTTCTTTCCTAAAGACCGATATTTTATAATTAAAATCTATAATATAACCAATAAAGGAAAAGAAAAGGAGTAATTGAGAACGCTAAACTCTCTTGTTTTCGGTGATGTTTTCATCTTGTCCCAAAACAATATGCTATTTGCGTAGGATGAAAATTAACAAAATGAATGAGTGCAGAAGATTTTAAGAACGGACTACCAAAAAACAGAAAACTTGACATGAAGATCAATGCTGAGTTTGAGGATCCAAATATCTTTTCAAATCGTCGATTTCCTCTGAAAAATCATAAGCTTTTTTTTTTTTCCCCCTTTAAAATGATAGCAAGCAATCTGGCCTATAATAAGGAGGGAAGAATGGACTTAGGAAATATATGGAGAGAGAATGCTCTAATTATTATTATTTTGGCAAAAGAGAGAATGCTTTTTTTTTTTTTGGTAAAGAGAGAAATATATGGAGAGAGAATGCCCTTATTTAATGGGAGATGTTTGTGAGGCTTAAACGGTGTCATGGCTTGTGTGGCTTTTAGGCAGGCTTTTAAGCAGAGCCAGAAAGAAAGATTCAGAGCCTACAACTCTGCATTTATTTGCGCCATCGATTCTGTCGAACTTCCGTTTGAACACCGCTATTTTCGTAGGTCAAATCTTGTGAGACCGAATGACACGCAGAGCTTCGTGCCTCTTGGTTTTCCTGCCATCCACGGCTCCAGCGTGCGGCCGGGACTGCTCCGCGTACGTAATGCATGCAGCGTACTCGGTGTTCGCATGCTGGTGTCTTATTCGTCGTTGAATAAAAGTCACCTATGTTGACACAGATACCTTCAAGCTCACCTAGAGGTGCACATTAACCAGCTTTAACATATATGCCAAGCCCTAGCTTCTCAGACTCGGGACTCGTTTAACTTTGCAATGCATGTACTGCCGAACCTCAACTGCAATGCATGCACTCGTTTAAGTTTCATCCATCAAGCATGCTTGAAAGCTTGGTTAGAACATGAGGCATCAAAGCTGCACGCTAGTATTTCTGATTTCACTTTTTGAAAGGGGATTTTCAGACACATTTATGAATCTAAACAGCCATATCAATGGCCGACCAACATGACAGAACACACGCAAGTAGGAGAAAGTTGCAGGCATAATTATACTAGCCCTAGAGTAAATCTGCATGGGGTCCAAAGCAGCAGTGAAACATTGGGATGGATCTCCAGCAGTCACCTGCACAGGCATGTACACCGTACCTCCATATATGAGAAATCAATAGGTGGACCCATCTATTATGGACCTAAAGTGATATAAATTCATCTCATAAGGTGAAATGAATCCTCCTAAGATGATTTCATCTTAGCTCCGCACTGGACCTGATCCACCTAACAATTTCTCGGATATGCCTGGCCTCCTATTTAAGGCCTTAGCAGCGGGCAAAATATACAGAGCACACTACAATACATATATGCAGTTCGGAGGCATGTAGAATAAGCCATTAGGTCATCGCGTGTACGGTTCTGTATAGATCCGAGGGTAGTAGCATCTCGGGTTACTCGTCTTTGAAGGTCTGAATGCTGCAAGCACAATATGTGGTATGTAACACTATTGCAGTACAGCAGCGGCACGGCCAGGCCTCCGACTAGCCAGTGGTGAGCGTGCACGCCAAAGACATATCAGCATGACCATTGTCCCTTCTGAACAAGAGACTTATCCCGTCATACCATGGTCTCAAAGCTTGGCATCCAAACGTCCACTAAAGCAATGGTAATGAAAATATTGGATTCGCAAAGCAGTGTATTTGTTCGCAGAACGGTTATACTGATGGATAAACAGTATTAATCATATAAATAACTTGCAAAGAGTATAAATCCGAATGCAGATTTAGTGGAAACATGTCAAACACTGTTTGACATGATCCCCACCTTTTTTTCCGCTTTGTTTTTGAGAAAAGTTTGAGAGGATCAAATTGACATGCGGAATAGACACCATTGACAGACAAGCAGATCATGTCTTCAGTGAATAATGAGAGATGAAGCTTATCAAAAAAAAAAATAATGAGAGATGAAGACATGGATGGGATTGACGTGTCCCACATTTCAGAAGTCCCATCGTGCAAAGAGAAACAGTTTAAGGAGGTTTCACAATGCCCGCTACAAGCATTTGTGATACGTTTTCTTGTTTAAGCTAATCACAGTAGCGCACAAGCAATCTCTTTCTTAAAACATTAACCATCCTTCCAAAAGTGTTGCTTATTTCAATACCAAACAGCAATCTTGAATATGGTCCCCATCAACACAATCAAAGAACGGCCATTTAAATAACTCCCAGTCCAAAGCAATAACTCATAGTCCACTATATTTAACAAAAAATTATTGAAATAAAAAATCTTCATCAAAAATATATATTTGGTCACTCCAAAGCACTAACTTATAGTCCGCTATGTTTAATTCAAATTATTGAAATCAAAAGCCTTCATCAATAATACATATTTGAGTAGGCTATCTAACCTTTCAAGACAATGTCAAACAGTAAGCAACAATGTCAACAAAATACAGGTAGCAAACGTTCTCTTCTTTTTGTCATTTATATTTTATTAAGAAAAGGAATGTGCAAAATTAACCAAATGAGACGTACAAACCAAGCAGGAAAACTCATGCCAGAAGAAAGCTGAAGACGAACAGCGGCTCATACTTCTACAATCTTTATAAAAGGGAAGGAAAAGAGCATGGCAACTGAGCATCATAAATTGATTATAATCTAAAATAAAACTAACATTTCATAAATCAATGGTACCTGCTGTTGGATGGTCTTCAGAAAAGGGTCATCAACTGCCCTCTCTTCATGGGCAGCATCGCTAAGGAGCTGACCACCCCAGAACGCTGTTCTCTTTTACTTGACAGAAGCAAAAATCTTGTGCACCAGAATGTACAGAATGGAACTAGAACGTGCAGTGAAATTTGTGAGTCATCCTCAATGAGGTCAGAACACTTCCACCTAGTTCCTTAGAGAGAAAAGTGAACCATGCAATCTTGGTCTGCTCCTGCACCAGCTTTGAGCATCAACAAGAGGAATAACCATCTTGCCGCTGCATAGACAGAACATGATATAAAACAATGGAGAGGTCAAAAAAAAAAAAAAATGAAAGATATATTGCATCAGATTAAACTCACTCATTTAAAAAGAGGTTCCTTTCTCGATATGCCTATCATCTTAGCAGACAGATGGACAAGATTATGTTATGACAAATTTTAAATCTTATATAGCATAGGTTCCCACCTACATCAGATTAGTGAGCAGCTGTTGCTCTGGAAGGTGACTTTTTATGCCAATCCCTTATGAAGAAAAGAGTGCCTGGTAGATAATAGGAGTAACTTCCACCATCGATTACTAGTACCTGTTGAAGCATAGGTTATGCAGGACCATCCAGCTTTAACTATACAATTTACTTTGACTTAGTATGGCAATGGGTTGTTTACGCTAGTGTAATGATTTCTTTTAACAAAAATAGAATCACACCATGGTCTTGTAGTATGCAACATGACTGACAAAACAGCAATATGTCCACAAATCCAGTTAACTTTTAGCCATGCTGTTAATGTTCTTGATCAACTTCCCTTTATTAAATAGCTACATGACCACCATTTCTTGCTTTTTTTAAAAAAAAAAAAAATAAGTATCTGTAAATAAACTTATATGAGAATATGTATGTGTATATTTACATATTAAAAGTTAGCTTCTCACCTAACTTTGATCTTAAAAAGGAGACTGAAATTACTCATCCCAAACATCTCCACTTCCATTGGAGACATCTTCACCATCTTCTTCCATAGATAGCCTTATATATTATCCGTGCACAAAGCAATCCCACTCTGTCAAGGTTGGATTCCCACGCTCCTGCATTCATCATAGAAAGCATAAGAAGGTGGTCACTAGATCCAGCTTAGGAACATGTAACCGTTCATGGGCATAAGGTGCAGGACAGTACAGTCACCCGACGAATAAGAAATGGATCACGAGTTTCAAATGCCATAAACTTCTTGAGATTGAACAGGATATTAAAAATATTTCCAGACAATTTGCAGCCTTTCAAGTCACGTAATGTGAAGTAGCTCCCATTCTGCATAAGTGCTAACATTTGTTAGAAATACTGGTGTCTAGTTATTCGTAACACTATGCACAATGTCACAATAAAATGGTTACCCCTGGTCCAATCATATCGATCATCTGGCATAAAATATCCTCAAATAAGACAGGTTCTTGCACAATGCATTCCATATGATGCAACTGCTCCTCATAAAAGAATTGCATTTCGTTCGGTGTAAGAATTCCATTTCCATCTAAATCTATACATTTGAACCTTGAAAAAAAAAATTATGAGTAGCACATGTTAAAATTTTATAGGCCTTGTTAACTACCCAACTGGCTAAGGATTTGACATAGATTCACATTAAGGCAAGAATTTCTTATCACAAAATAGTCCTACTCATGAGTACAGCACAAAGCCAAGGAAGTCCTTACATCGACCATTAAGGGTTCTGTTGATCAAGCATGAGTCAAAACAGATCCATTTCCTGTTATTCCAATTGATTGGCGCTTATTCAAAAGGGCTAGACAATATAAATCATCCAAATTAGAGCAAGTTATGAAGTTATCGTTTCTTATTATTAACCTTAGTCACTCTTTTTGCTCTCAACAATTATTACAAGTCTTACCCAACAATTTTTTTTGGCTTCTTGAATCCTTGGTCACTGCAATTTCCCTCTAAAAAGCATCGATATACATCATCTATGTTGTGATTTCAATGGTTCCTCCACAGTTCTATTGCACATTGCAACTAAGCATTCAAGTATTCAATCCTTCTCTTCACCTCACGAATCAGCTTTATACTGTCGACATATAGAACACATAATGGCATCTTCCCAGATAGCTATAAGTTTGTCTGCGACAAGAGCAAGAGACAAGAGGTTAAGCCTTGGTGTAGACTTGAGCTCAAGCTTTCGTGTTAACCTGCCATGACTAGAAACTTGCTTGTCTAACCAAACACATCTCCTAGTATTTGCAAATGCCAGTGACACAAGATGGTACTTTATTACAGTATGGTGCATTTTCATTAGGAGATTTCTCGTCACCCAAGGATGACAGCTGAGAGATGTATGCAGGCTGAATCATGGAATATATTAGTCTGATGCTTTTTTAATAGGTGATTTCTCATCAACCAAAGATGACAGTTGAGAGATATATGCAGGCTGAATCATGGAATATCAAAAACAAATAACTATTTAAGAACATCAAATGCAATAAAGTCAACATGTATCAGAAAATTAATGAAACATGTTGGATTACCAATACTCAAGGCTAGGCTCAGATGATTTGTCCTCCTCTGACAGTATAAAATAAACAAAGTCTTCATAACCCATTTTTCCTTCAAGTTTGCTTGTAAATTTTCTTGGGACCTATGGTATAATCACAGCATTTAAAATGTTATAAAAAAAATAAAATTGTGCACAGCAGATTTCACTTTTTTAACAAAACATATGAGTTGTTCTTATCCAATTTGAGATCTCTGACAGCAAAAGGAACAAACCTGCGAGAAAATTCTGTCAACGATTCTATAAGTTAGGGAGTGGTTTCCATGTCTAATGAGGTTCTCCTTATCGACTAAAAAATCATGATCCGTATCCAGTTTCCAAAATTTGCACTATGTTACATAGAAGTGCTCATATGAGAAGTACCTGAAGAATAAAATCAATTTTACATGGTGTTAGTTTTCACATGCTAAGTGTTACAGTTCAAGGTAGTCATCAAAAGCAGGTGAACAAAACTTCTCTTTACAAAAAACATCTTTGTAACCCTACAGATATGCAAGCTTCAAACTTATAACTGATTCTGACTAATCCACAACAAAAAAACCATTTTTATAGTTCTCCACACGCATACAAAAAACACTGGAAACACATGTTTTAGAATGCATGAACAAATACTGAAAGCAGGATAAGAACACCACTTTTATAGTTCTCCAAACACAGTAAAACATTTGAAACACGTATTTTAAAAAGCATGAACGAATACTGAAAGCAACCATGGATAACATGCGAAGTCTAGATTATAACTGAAGAACAGCACATCAATGCAATAGAAAGAATGTTTCAAACACTAGTCCACAGTTTCTGTGATATTTCTCAGCATGACTGTTTGTATGAAAAGAAGGCAGGGCCAAAATAAAAGATTTAGAGTTCAGCATTTTAAATAAATTCAAATTTTAGTTCCAGTGGAATACCTCAGAACTTTGTTAATATCTTCCTTGTCATCTGCATGTTGCATTGCAGCAATTAAGTTTCCACTCCTAAGCTCTCTGAGGGTAAGCTGCCCATTTCCCGATCTATTCATGTAATAAAATATTCTGTATATGACAGTTTCCACTGGCAACAAGTTTTTGTATATATGTATTAGAAATAGCAAACTCTAAGGTTATTGTGCTCGAGAAGGTTGGAAAGAAATTAAAATTGAAACTGTAGAAAATCCTATAATAAAAGTGACAAACTCTGAAGTGGCATAGTGTAGTTTACACATTGGAGGATGATAACCAGTTATTGCAATTTATTGCCACACCTATGACGTAAATATATACTTGGAACAAAAAGAATGCAGTAAATAGATATATTCCTGAATAATGCATAAATTACCAAGATATTTAAACAGGAACGTATTGCTATTATACTCAACCATAAACCCCATAGAAACAAAAAGATGCTGAGCACCTCTCCTAACAATTAATTCATATAATATAAGCATAGAATAGACAACACACTTCAGAAGATTAAAGATATAATCAGTAGAAGCAAGCAGAATAAAGCCTTTTTCACAAATAGTGAGCACAAGTAACATTTTTTTTTTGTAGTAAAAAGCAAGTGTAGCTTAAAATCAAGACTTGATTTGGTGATCCTAAAGGAATTACGTGATTCATTTCTATAATAATATATCAAGATATATTTCTAGCGACCAAACAAAATACAACTTACAATTGGACTACACTAAGTCAAACACAAACCTCATTATCATTTCTAAAATTAATGCTTCACTAAATTACCTAATCATAATTAGCAAATCATAGAATCTCTCCCTCAGTCATCTTTGACAATAGATGACTGTTTAAAGATGCAAAGAAGAATGTACTTTTTGCCTTCAGTCAAATTTCTTGATGCTGATCTCCCTTCTTGCTCTTATTGTTCAAGAAGGGCCTTTCAGGAGTCTCTCCATTATTTTTATGTAATTCCTGATTCTCTCAGAAACTTCAGCCTTACATTAAAAAAGATATATATCATCGTCATAGGTGAAGATGTTGACATTGAGATTTGTGCATATGTTTGTGAAACTGACTGCATAACCACTTCATTTTACTCCCAGTCATCTTTTTCTTTTTCTTTCTCTTGTTTTTTTTTCTCAACCTCAGTTTCTGTAATTCTGTTGTTCACTTCAGCTTACAAATGATATACGTTCCACAAAAGCATAAAAGGATTTTACTCACTCATAGCTAGTAAAATAAATAATAATTAACCTCACTTCCCAAGGAAAGTGAAATTAGAATGTTTCAAACATGTCCTTGATAATGAAGACTGTCGACCATTACTTGCTTACAAATCAAAATAAGAAATGATAAAACATCATAAAATGTTTACAATTGCTAGGATTATGAGCGCTTAGAAGTTATGGAAAAGACTTGAATCTGATAGAAGGGAAAAATGGTCGAGGATTCTGCTTCAATGTGGAGGAGTTATGAAGTCTAAACTGAATACTAGCATATAATATACAAACTTTTTGCTTCTGTTTGTTGGTATGACTTCAACTCCACATGTATAGAACACCATGGTAGCAAAAGAACTACCACAAATACATCCTAATGAAAGGGCTAAACTATAGGTACTGGAACTTGACTGGTACCACACTGTACCAACATAGAGTATGCCTAGTGATTCCAGCATAGCAACATAGAGGTGAAATACCATGTGCCTACAATGGTGCCAATACAGTTGGTGGTGGAGATGGTAGCCATGCCAGTAGCTTACTGAAACTATCCAGCTTCACAAAACATAGTATGCAATTGTCGACCAAAACTCATTCCCTCTCCTGGTCTTGTAGCTGGGTACTAGATGTTAATTAATCCTGTTGACCAATCTAATACTTGTGCAAAGCTCTCAATTCGCCACATGCATGCCCAAATTAATAACAACATTAATAGAGTTCTTTATTTTGGGTAATAAGTAGAGTTATTTACTATGGTTCTTTAAAATGAAGCTCATTGGCTTATTAAACCGTGTTAAATAAAGAACTTTTTGTTAGTAGTGTACCATGCCCATATCTCGTGCAGGTCCTTAGATTACACTAATATTTATTAATTTTTATTGCATATTATGATCATGATCTTACTCAAATGTGAAAGAACAGCCCCTAATGATCCCACTATACTATATTTAAATGTCCTCTAGATGTAATACTTTTCTATTCTTATTATATGCATATTGGATCATGATCTTATTATTTTATAACAACATATTATTTTACTGTACCGATATATAGACATATACTATTAGAATTTTATATAGCATGTGCATCATACTATGAATATTAAGATTTTATTTTAGAAAATAATTATGCTCTTATATCTACCATATGCTGTTCTATTTCTGAAATCTGTTCCATTATATCTATTTTATGTTAAATTTCAAGCATAGTTGAAAAAGGAGAAAAAAACCACAACCTGTGCATCACTCTATTATATGCTAGTGGAAAATGATGATATAGGCCCTAAATCTCAAACACCCCCCAAAACCATGGTACACACTTCGTGCACAGAAATAAAAATATCATTACAACAAAAAATATCTCAAGCGGTGTGGGATCTAGCAACTTCCATACATCACCTGCCATCTTTAATGATTAATTGACCATTATGCAGTTTCAAGTATTCCTATAGACAATTTTACAATTCCTTTCCCTATTCAATTATCATTCCAGACCACAGAACACAGAAATAAAAAAACTATATGGTGCTTTACCTTTAGCAACTTTTAATCATCCAAGGCTTAAGTATATGAATGCAAAATGTACGATGAAAGCTTCTATTTTTTTTTCTGACAAAATTCAGTTCTTCGAAAACACATTCCTAGAATTAACATATGAATATATCTAGACATATACAAGATCCATCCCCAGGTAAGTAAACTGCATCAACTTGCAGAAGCACACCAACTGTCAACCACATGGTCAAATACAATCAATATAGAACTATTTACATTTTATGCATCACTACTTATTTTTTAGTATGAGATTTGTTTAAAAACAATCTTACCATATCATTCTTGGAACTAGGTGTGCTCTGTAAAAATTCAAACCCAGGATGGCTGGCCAAAAGTTCTTGAAGAACAGGTTTGAAGTCCTCCTAATATTAATCACGAATAAATTATATTATAAACAACAAGTTAAAAATATAAAACCCATCTAGCATAACCATAAAATTTGCCATTGAAGCAGATCATAGATATACATTAAGTATAACAAGGAATCAGAAAGGTGGCCATGGTGAACTTAATTAACAAAAGACTTCCAAAAGCTAATGCTTTCAGTAATATAGATTAGAAACCTGAGTGAGGTACCTACAATCTGGCTGCTTCAAAATTCAAAATAATTGGGTATCTATATCCATTGTTATCATATTGCCATTTATCCAATAGTCAACAAAGGCATCCCTAAAAGCATATCAAGTGAGGCCAGTTATTCAGATTTAATTATGAAGAATGCCTTCAATTAGAATATATTAAGGGGGTGTTTGGTTTGCAACTGGAATCGAAATCGGAATGGGAATTGGAATGGATTGGAATCGGAATAGGAATGGCCAAGGAATGTGAAACAACAAGTTAAAAATGTGAAACCCGCCTAGCATAACCATAAAATTTGCCATTTGAAGCAGACCATAGATATACATTAACTGTAACAAGGAATCAGAAAGGTGGCCATGGTGAACTTATTTAACAAAAGACTTCCAAAAGCTAATGCTTTTGGTAATATAGGCTACAAACCTGAGTGAGGTACCTGCGATCTGGCTGCTTCAAAATTCTAAATATTTGGGTAGCTATATCCATAGTTATCATATTGCTATTTATCCAATAGTCAACAAAGGCATCCCTAAAAGCATATCAAGTGAGGCCAGTTATTCAGATTTAATTATGCAGAATGCCTTCAATTAGAATATATTAAAAAGAAAAGTTTAAATATGAAGACTCAAAGCCACTAACTTTATGAATATTTGTGATACTTTCTGCAAGTAAATAGCCACACAATTTGGAGTTAGAAATTATTTTTGAGATCAGCAAAGTTGCAAACTTCACCTATTATATTATCTGAATATTATAAAGCTACTGCCATCTGATAACAAAAGAAAAGAAAAATAAAAAAAAATTATAAACCAACCGATAGGATAACAAGCAGATGACTTAGAGAAAAACAAAAAAATGAAATTCGAAAGAACATTAAAGAACTTGATCGTATCAACTACAAAAGTAGAGGAGGAATTGTCAAAGAACTTGAATGAGATTATCTGTGCTTGTTCTATCAACTTACAACATAATAGACACACAGGAGAGCTTGCATACCTTGTTACAATAGCAATGCAATATACGTCGATCTTTCTGAAAAGTGCAGTAGAAAAGAATGACGGTAGCTTGCAAATTTCTTTCGTGACAGATTTAAATTCTGATATTGCAAATGGATTGTCAAACATAAAATTCGATTTAAGCCACTGACACAAAAAAAGAAAGAAACTGTAATTTCCAGCTTCACCTTGCACTTGAAGACCATTCAAGTAGCCATAGAAGAGCTCATTAATTCTAGATAAGCATTGCTCTTTTAGTTCAAATGAAGGGGGATGCCCATTCTTGAAGTAGAACTGCCAGGATATTAAGTAATCAGTCCAAACCAAATCCATAGATTCTAGCCTCCAATATAACAGCAAAGTTCGCCTGCATATTAACAACTTGAGTCACAAGTCAAACAATACCTGTGGTATGACTTCTCTCATTGGCTCACTACTAACCACTCATAAAGGTGATCCCAAAGATGATGGCCCACCCCCTGCACCACGTTTCATAACACGAGGAGATCCAGAGGTGCTTCTAGGTGAAAGTTGCGGTGCACTGCCAGCAGGGAACATGGAAGGCAATGTATTGCTTGCAGTAGCATTTTTACTACCAGAGCTCCCAGCAACATTCAAGGATAACCCTGCCTTTACATCATCAAGCAAAAATTATACCTAAAACAGATGCTATCAGTGAGTGTGACTCAAGAAAACAAAATTAATAATGGAAAAAAATGTGTGAAAAAGGTAATAAGGATGAGAAAAAGGTGTCTTCAAAATCTGTGGACCAGGTATACCACAATATGATCGATTCATTATGTTGAGCAGTCTTACAAAATAAAGAAAAGAAACATGAGCGGAAGAAAATCTAAGAGAAATAGAACGGGGTAGAAAGGTGCACAGGTGCTTTTACCCTCTATTTGGTACAAAGGATGGATTGAAGGATGGATCCTTTGATATGTTTGGAGAAACATGAAAAGATAGATAGAAATGATTTTCTTCTCTGTTTGGTATAGAAAAAATAAAAGGAAGGAGGGATGATATTATAACATTTTTACTAAACTACTTTTTAAAAAAAATATTACTATTATCAATTTATAACACTAATTTATACTAAATAAGTAAACAATATATAAACTTATAATCATTATAACAATAATTATATAAATATTTTATTTTAATATAATTTAATAAATTATTATATAATTAAATTATTAATAAATTAATTATATAAATAACTAGTTAATTTATAATTTAATTTGATAATTAATTAATATTATATAAATAATTAATTAAAAGTAGTAAATAAAAAATAGAGAAATTGAAGATAATTCTAGTTATTTAATTATAATTATTATAATTATGTACTAAAATTAAAATAATTAGTAATAAAATTAAATAGTATATATAAAAATATATATAAATAATATAAATAAAAAAATAAAAAAAATATTATAGTTTTGTCAAAAAAAATTAATAAATAATCATTTTGTCAATGTAAAAATATATCGATCAATACTCCATCCATCCTTCCTTGCATCCTCCCAAATTTGGGAGGATGCAAATTGATAGATCAAGATGGATGGACAACTCTACTTTTTTATCCATTTTTCTTATAATCCTTTGAACCAAATGGTGGATGGAGGTCATCCATCTTCCATCCTCCCTCTCATGATCCCAACCAAATATAGGGTTAGAGTGTTACTTCATCAATGTATAAAAAGGCTTATGTAAACAATTTAAAATGCATTTAGTAAAGATAAAAACATTGAGTTTCAAAAGGGGTAATTCTGGGAAAAGAAGGATGAGAAATGAGAATATTAGTAAATTTGGAGGAGTTACAGAATTTAGGGACACGATGATTAAGAGTAAAAATTGTATGGCCATGTATAACAAAGATCCAAGAAAGCCAAGTTAACGACAGAAGCTCAAATTTGTCCCACAAGGTCAAGAAAGAGGAGGAAAGTGAATCTAAATAGATTAAAAGGATCAAGAAAAGGTTACATAGCTCGAAAGGAAGTCCCTTATTTGTGCATAACGATTTAGAGTGTCAACCCAAATATTTGGCACCAAACAATAATAAAATTGCCTTTAAAAAAAACAAAAAACAAAAGAAAACAAAACATTAGTAACTGAGAGCAAGAAGCAACCTAATCATAGCCTTGTCTGGACTTTTAAACAGCAATTGACTCGGTCAATTGTTGTTCCTGCTAAGAACCGAACATGTACGATAATGACGTGAAAACATATGAGAAAGTGCAAGATAAAAATTGCAATCAATGCCAATCGAAGCAACGTAAAGAGCATCTTGGTGCCCAATGTAGCTTGAAAGAGCATATATAGATGAAGAATCAGAAATTGGGGAAGGCTGAATGGCGAGTTTCTAATATTAAGTACGTCTCTTCCAAATGGACCGCAACAGAATTCCACGTAAAGAGATTTTTGTCAAGTAGATGAATACTTGGAAAGCCATAAGTTTTGTATCGTAAGCCAGATCGATAGATGGTCCAGAAAAAAGAGTGTATTTTACTTCTTTCACTGAGGAAACCAATAACTATGAAAAATATTTACTATAAATTGCTTTTCTATATTCCTAATACCATGTTGTTTCTAATTATAGATATGGAAAGTCATTGGTGCCTCCAGAAAAAAAGATAGTAGGATACTTAATTGGTCATTCATATTGATTATAACCATGAAGAGATAATTGGAGGGCTTTGGATGCAAGCAATCACGCAAACCTTAATTGGAAGGATAACAGGTCACTGTATCCTGTCATCGTCACAAAATGATGCAACAGATGGTGTCCTATTCCATTTACCTGCTTGGTTCAAGTTTGAATTCATTCTTCACAATTCACTCTTTCTGAATGAATTATGTGTGTTTTTTCCTTTTTTTGATAGAGCTAAACGAATGATGTAGTTGGGGTAAGATGAGGGTCAAAATTATTAGATTATATAATTTGTAAGTAAATTATGATTGGATTAGTAGATAGCTTGTTTATAAAATGGTTACTTAAACATTCAAGGTGGGGAGAAATGAGAAGGATGTTTAGAACATTTGGAAAATTTTCAATCATTACAATACTTCCTAATTCCATCATCTTCCTGGGTTAGACTGCATCATATATTGAAAAGATCCGGTTTATAGTAATTCACAATTAAGTAAAACTTATCAAATTTGGTGACAGACTACAATATCTATAATACTTCAATACAGCTAACGCCAGCGCAGCCTATCTAAGAATCAGCTAATCTTGCAGCAATTGATTAGGCGACCTATATTAGAAACTTCGCATCTTTTTTGCTCCACTCATCACTTCCTCCGACATTCGTATAATTTTTTACAATTCAGAAATTCTTCATGTTATTCTAAGACATGCTGATAAAATATTTATATGGAAAATCCAATATTGAAAAGAATTTGACACCAGCGAGTTATTCAAAGCACTCTCAACATAAGGTGTAAAGCAAACCAGCATAAAAAATAGCAAAATGTACCAGAGTATACCAGCTTAAGCGTTTCTGGAAGTAGCCACTGCGAGTAGAGATGTTCTGCAGTGGAAGGATTTTGTTTAAGTGCTAACAAAGAGATTTCTAGGAGCTGCAGCAGATCGAGATCGAGGGATGCTGCTATGTCCCTCGCCACTTCTACATCCATCTCAACCATCTCGTATATCTTTCATGAAGAAGAAGAACCACAACGAGGGGAAGGACGATCTCCAGGCAACTTCACAACGACCGAACAAAACCTAGAAAGGAAAAAGCAATCCAAAGATTCCGGCCCTCCGTCTCAGGATTAACAACAAACAAACCCTAGATCTCCGCACTCCTCAGTCCAATTCAAACCCCTAGCCTCCTCCGCCATTGGAAGCACCAGCATCGGGACCTCGAATTCCAAAGACCGAAGAGGAAATGCAGCAGAGAAACGCTAGTTTTCCGGCTCCGGAGCTCGAAGAACCATGGATTCTCTCGGTTCTACGAATCCCGGCACCACATATTAGGATCGAGCTCCAAATCCCCCGCTCCAAAGTTCAGACCCAATCGGAGGGGGAAGAGAGACGGAGATTTCTCTCGGAGGTCGATGGCGATTTCGGATCACCGAGGTCGTCGCCAGAATCGACAGGCAGAGAAAGCCTTCGAGCCTCAAGGCCCACGGAGAGAGAGAGTTGGAGGAGAGAGGGCCATCTAAAATAATAGCCGAAACTGCCTCGCAGCACGGAGAGAGAAAAGGCCACTGTAAAGTTCGCGACTTTTGACGCAGAATAGAGCAAGATGATGCTTGCCAGAGGGTGGCGTCAGGACCACAGAAACATGACGCGCTTCCGTGACGCTATCTATGGACGGAACGGATATGTTCGAGTCGTTGAAACTGACGGTTGTTTCTGTCTTTCTGACCACGGAAACATGACGCGCTTCCGTGACGCCATCTATGGACGGAGCGGATATGTTCGAGTTGTTGAAACTGACGGTTGTTTCCGTCTTTCTGACCCGCATATGCATTTTCGTATGCACCGCCACGGAAAGCATCCTCTGATGTCAATATCTATCTTGGAAAAGGCAGATTGAGACGAGTTGATAAACCATTGATTTGAGCCAGATTGATGACCATGTAACAGTCTAATAAAAATTTAATTTGAAGCTTCTGGGTTACTGAAATCTGATTATATTCAACCTTATTTTCTTATTCTATTTTTTTAAAAAATAAAAATATTGAAACACGATACGAGAGTAAATGCGCCGCTCTCTAAGAAAATCTTATTTTATTTCTTGTAATTAAAAATTAAAAAAAAAAAAAAAAAAAAGAAAGATTGAAACACGATACGAGAGTAGATGCGCTGCTCTCTAAGAAAGGGCGAATGCCCGTCGCACATGCTTGGGCCACCTCAAATTCGTTATAAATTAGGCTTGTGTAATCTCACTCTCCACGCCCTATGTCGTCAAGCACATCACCGGATTATCTCGGACTCACATTTGTTTTTCATTATTTACCATCCTATCTTGGGAGAGATTATTAGATGGATCAGATCCAATGGATTAAACAAGTAGTCACTTGCCACATTACGCATTAAATCTCTAATAATTTCTCCACCATCTTGGATCAGAAGTTTGTGAGCCTGACAAAATTTATAAATATATCTTTCAATATAAAATAATTTTTAATATTAAAATAATATTATCATCTTTAATTAGCTTTTATATGATGATCATAATCACGTCATAATACCATCTCTATCTTAATTTTTTTATAAAATTTTTTTATTAAATAAAATTTAAAAGATATTAAAATAAAGTCAATAATTATATATGTAACTTTATTAAGAATATTTTTGTCAAACATGAATTATCGTCATTCAAAAATTTATAAAATATTAATTCTTTTATGATATTTATTTTACTATCTCTCTTTGAAAAATAAGCATAGGATCCATCAATTTTTTTACCATATTTTTCTTTTATTTTTCATATCAAACATAAAAATTTATCATGAAAATTATTTTTTTTATACCAAATTATCTCCAACCAAATAACCCCCTTAGTTTCTAAGAACGACGGACTCTCAGATCCTAAGCTCCATAGATTTCCGCTCCATTTCCAATCCATGCATCCGGGGTTCTTCAAGTTCCCAAGCTAGAAATCAAAGCTTCTAACCCCACGGCCTCTCTGATGCCCAGTAGATGGACAGAAAGTGTTTGCCCTCCAATGTCGAGCGAATCCATAGTTTGAATTGGACGGAAGGGATGCAAAGATCCAAGCGCAGTTTAATTTCTGCTGAGACGAAAGATTGGCTCCTCTGATTTCACCCTTTTGCACGGCCTGAGTTTCCGCTTAAGCCAACCTCTAGTTCGCCCGAAAACAATTTACCGTGTCTTTCTTAGCGGTTTAGTCGTCTAACATCCACGGCTGTCATATATTTATATTTAAAAAAAAAAAAAAAATCAGACAAACTTCGGCAGACAAGAAGCATGCTTGATATTATGCGCAGCTACCGACGTAAATGTTCAGAAAAAATCACAATACCCAAGAACAACAACAAAATAGAATATATGACGGATGAGTTTTTTTTTCCTCTTTATTATTTTTTTTTTCTTTTATTGAGAAGGTTAAAGCATCACATAAACAATTGTCCATGGAAGACCAGCTGTATTACACCTGAATGACAGCAGGATCGCCTCAACAAGAAAGCAAAAAAGGTGTTCTCTTACACCTCAGATGCGATGGTCAGAGGCTCCCATGACTAGATTACGTCTTTGGTGAATTCCTGGCTAGCAGGAATCCCGCAACACTGAATAAATGTCAAGGCAGGGATGTTTTGCTTTATAAGCACATCTAATCAAAATCAAGCAAAAACTAAAAAATATCAACAGAACAAAACCGAGTTTGGCTATGCTCAAGAAAACTCAGAAATGGCAAAGAATTGCTAGTCCCCCATAATGGCAGGAGCATCTTACCCACCTGCTTTTTCCTTCTACTTCCTCTTTTCCCCACCAATAGATAGGAGTTCAAAGCTACGGATTGGAGGTTCATCACGAGAACCTCTCACAGCTGCAGCTTGGGAAATTGACGATGACCTTGATTCAACCCCAGGCTGAAAAACTCTTTGTGCACCAGATGGGCGGCTGCTGCTGCTTGAAAACAGCCGGCTTGCTCTGCTATGTTGCTGCTCACCAGGCTCAAGGGAAGAACCTGCTCGGCTGCTGGAAAACACAGCCCTCTTTGAAGTGCTTCCATTGCGTGAAGATGGG
Source organism: Cocos nucifera (assembly GCA_006176705.1). Lineage (NCBI taxonomy): Eukaryota > Viridiplantae > Streptophyta > Magnoliopsida > Arecales > Arecaceae > Cocos > Cocos nucifera. The sequence continues at coordinate 4,322,365 of QRFJ01000002.1, read as the reverse complement.
CGACTTTTTTCTGCTTCGTGAGCCTGGGATGATGAACACGAAATAAGAAAAATATTTAAGATATAATCTATTATAAGCATTGCAAAAAACAAGCATCAAGAATTTCTCAAGTTGCAGGATGAAGAAACATTGTATACATGTGGAGACAGCTTGCAATGGATGAGATTTTCTTGCGTAGTTTCCCTTTTGCATGCATGTGGTAACCTGTTAAGTGGGCAAAATACTGTCTAACCTTGTTGTGTCCTGCAGATTATACTTGCTAATTTTAAATTGCAAAGGAGACTTACTTATCCCAAACATCAAAATCAGCTTTACATATATAACCATATATTCAATAAAAGGATGTTATGTTTCACAAACCACCTCTTGGATAAGATCCTAACCTCTTTGAATTGATGCCAAATTCTTAGCCCTAGGCAACTTTGACAACAGAGGATCAAGCCAGTTAAGCTAGGCAGCTAGTTCGTGGTATGCCTTTTTACAACCTTTTTTAAGATTAGAAAAAGGTTAATTTCAACCTTTCTACCCAATACCCACCCCTCCTCTGAAGGGTTGACTCTAATTTGAATTGACCTTGCCCAAGTGGCAAGGGTTGATATCATCCGAGCAAGTGCTTGGTGGTTCCTAGTTAATTAGTTAACAGATATCAAGCTCAAGCATCCAAAGAGCAATGCCTGACTTGTTGTCACAGCACTAAATAATATAGCTAAGAACACATTCCAGATGTAATCTGCAGCTCCCTCCACAGAAATGGAAGTTAACTTGGTTGTTTAGGCCTGCAGTGTCTGCAAGTGAGGCTCAATTCATGCCATGTCAACTTAATTGAGAGGACGAAAAATGTGATTCTGTTACTTGGTTCACTTGTCCTAACCATGTATCAGCTTTTGATTGCAGATTTAGTAACAAATGCTAAGTTTTTCGATTGAATGTAGAAACACAGTTGAATACACTTTTGGTTGCACATGATCCTGTTTTATAACAATAGAATGTGATTAACATTTAACTAGGTATATTTAAATGTTAGAACACTTCATATACTTTTGGAGAGTCAGTTAATCAGATGGTAAGTTAGGAGGGGTAATGGCACTTGGTCCCAGTACATACAGACAAATATGATTACAACAAATCAGGATAACTTACAGTCTCCTTGGATGACATAGGTGCATCATCTAACGTTCTGTACTTGGAGCGGTCACCATGATGACCAGAACCCAAAGCATTTCTTCTTGTGAATGCTTCAACCACACCTGAGAATTTATCATGAATTTCTTGTCGGATTAAGAAAGAAAGTAATTCAATGTCAATACTAATCAATACATAATGGATGATTATGGCCTGATGGATTACCAGAAAAGAAAACAAACCTGAAGTTCTTTCTGCCCTGTCCAGAGATGGCCCAACAGCTCCACTTGTTCTTCCACTGGGTTGCTGGAAGAAGAGGACCAAAATACAAACATGAGATAATGGGGGTAACATGTACCAAGGTAATAAGAAAATGCAGAAGTCATACCCGCACTCGAGGATTGGAAGCAATCTGAGGATATTTCAATATGGTCCAGTCAAAAACATAATCAAATTGATAGCCTGCAATAATATTTCAGTCAACACATAGAAGGTATAAAAGACTACGAGGGTTTAAAATTTAGACATTGTATCCTTTGTAGAAAATTTATTTATCCATATTACAGCTTAAATACTATAAGGCATCAGTCAAGGCCGGAAAGAGTAATGCTTGAAATCAATGATGCTTGAAATCAACCTTCTCTAATAAAGAGGTCGCGAAAAAGCCTCTTTAGATACGAGTAATCTGGCTTGTCATCGAACCGCAAGGATCGACAATAGTGGAAGTAAGATATAAATTCTGATGGATGCGCCTTGCACAGCACCTGGTAAAATGTTAATAAAAAGAGATCACAAGCTTGAACATTTTATGCATTGAAATCAGAGAAGGGACCATTAAAAGAGGACTACCTCTACCGGTGTAAGCATTTTCTTTTCACTAATTTTGTCATATTTCTGCTTTTTAGTGCCTGCTTTCAGTCCCTGCCAAGGAAGGCTGATGCCATGCAAAATGACCAGTTAAAAGTTGAAGGATACAGATATCACACAATTGTTTAAGTGTTCTAACAAGTGTAAGTAAAAATAAACGGGAGTAATGTCAATTTCAACCTTCCTCTTAGAAAATACATGAGCACGTAACCAAGAGATTCTAAATCATCCCTCCGACTTTGCTCTGCATGCAGACACAACATAATAATAAGAGATGGCAGAAGTGCAGTCATATAAGAATATAAAGATTCTTTGCCAAATATCAGTAAATAAGGTGTGGCAAACTCACCGACTCCTAGATGTGTGTTAACACTTGCATACCGTGCTGTTCCTGTTAGGTTTTTATTCTCCCTGTAAAATGAAGTCATACATCTTCAGTGAAAGTAACCAAGAAACAAGCACTTTCAGAATACAATAGTACCACCTTTTTCTCGAATAAAGGAAAACTACAGCACAGGGGGGGAATGCAAACTGGAACATTGCTACCAAAGCCAAAGTTATTTTGATTTGTTATTGGTTCTCACTAGCAGTCAGCTAGCATCCAATCTCACAAGTGATGGTTACCCCTGCCTGTAAAATGTTAGGCTGCCACCAAGGCTGAGGACTTGAGAAAATTGCTTATCACTCACTTGTTTGAATAAACTCTATCTGCAACGTGTCCATTAAAGGGCCCCTTTTCCCTAAACCAATGCCATCATTCTGAAAGCAGCCTATGCGACCGCATAGGCTTATCTGGTTCCTTTCCCAAGCATTACAATCAGGAAGCGCCAAATGTGGCTGGCCCGCATAGCTATTAGCTATCACTGAGATCTTGCACAGAACCATTGCAGCCAGCTTTTATGGCCAGGCAGCAGTAGGTTACCTGGAACATACAGGTCAGTTGGGGCTAGTTAGGCCAGGCCAGTTCAGGCAGGGTGCGCCAGGTGGGCATCAAAAGTAACCTTCATCTTTTAAACACTTTATCTGCTAGTCATCAACAAAAGATAGAAAGAAAACAAGGAGAGAGCTGACATGACAGAAAGCATCCCTCATTATATACTACAGAGTGCAGACTGCAAAAAAAAGTTTGGGGACTACATTCCTTGATATGGTCTCGGTTTGCTTTGTTCAATTTAAATATATTGCACTAGCATGATTTGTTATATGCTATATTCTTCTTATTCCGCTGCTACTGATAATAAGGATAAAAAATGAGAACCAGACCTTAAATAGTAGTCAATTTAACATCCAACTCACATGAATAATACTGAATAGTACCAAAGAATACAAAATAGATCACCTGCTATGCAGGCAAGAAACAACTTTTATTTAACATTAGCACATAAGAATCAATGTATAATTCACCTGTAAGGTATGTGCTTATGAGTTTGGAGGTCTCTATATTTCTTTGCTAAGCCATAATCAATGATATAAACCTGCCATAAAGAGGAAACGTGAAAAATAAGGGAAAAAGTGCAACAGAACTCGAGCAGTTTATAACTGAATTTAAAAAAAGAAAAAGAAAAAGAAAAAAGAGCAAATGCATCCAATTATATTAGTAACTAGTGTGCATACCTTACCAAAAGAAAAAAAGAAAAAAACCTAGTCTGCAGACAACCATAGAATCATATAAAACAAGGCATTAATACAAGTAACAACAAAAAAGAGCCATGATTTGCTCAGATATCTGACATAAAATAAATGGTGCAAATGCACAAACTAATTCATGTTTTGGCTGGCCATTATGTTCACCACACAGCTCTCCTGCAAGTTAGCATCTCTAAAAAGCAAATAAGTTTTCGCATATTGTGATATTCCATATCAATGGATAGCTCTTATGTGATGCCAAATTAAGAGTCAAAGTTCTGCATAGAACATAGGTTCAACAAATGGTGCTTTATTTATCTATATTATCTATTATGCTAGAGTTCTACCTGCAAATACATGCTCAAAAAGACATCATGATGGCATCTATCTGTGGCCCCAGAATTTCGATTCAAAACAACAACAAATTGCCCAAAAAAAAAAAAAACTGTGCAACTTACATGTTTAAGATGGAGAAACGAAGTTAAACACCAATATATATGGATCACCATACTTAGCAAGAATAAAAAGTAACTGAACCTGGCACATCAAGAATATTTATCACTAGACCAAACATATCAGAAATTTGATAAGACCATCCAAATTCCTAAGGTTGGCAAAATTCCCCCATAACACCGTTAACTAACATATATCAGACACACCCAACAAACATTGCTGTTGAGCCTTTGTCCAGATAGCCATGCTTATATTGATTTAAGAATACTTGGAGCGACCACATATGCAACCATGAAAATGTTAACTTCAAGATTGTGATTCAGACAAGCATCATCAGAGCGAAGATCCTTTTTCTTTAAGAAAAAGATACCCAGAAGCCTATTTCACAAACCAATAATAATGATGCCATATGATATTGAGATAGTGATCACTGATCACTATGATGAAGTCTGGATTTGTCATGTTATCACTTGAACAGTTCAAGGAAAAACTTAATGCATAACTTCAACCTCCTCGACTTATCAAAGCTTGATTGTTGTCAAAACTTAAACTAAAGATCATTACTTCAAGTATTTGTTTAAACTCTTTGATTCAATATACAAATATTTGTTAATTAATTGGTTAAGATTAGAAAATGCTACATAAAGCTATCAGCCAAACAAAGGTAGAGTTAAAAAAGAAGACATGCTAGTTGCCATATCCATCTTTATAACAGTTGATAAGAACAGCTTTGTTCACCTTGCAATCTAAGCATGTTTGTTAAAAGTTTGCTAGATATTTGCATATATAGAATGTCCTACTAAGGTAACAATTAAGAAAAAAATATATTACCATAAAAAGAAAATGAGCACGTGCAACAGCATTCAACCAAGCATGATTCTTAGCTCTTAATAGTGGATGTCCGTTAAATCATTGGCATGTGGAACAGATCAAAACAAACTATTCTCCATATTCATATTGATATGAAATGGCTGAAAGATCACAAGGATGGCCAAGAGAAAGGGGCGCAAATAAACAAGAATTAAAGAAAGAAGGGAAGCCTGCAGGATTTTCAAATATTTTAAGGCGATCGGTAGCACTTTTATACTTTGATTTCACAGTGCATTCCACTATTTTGTTCACTGAACTGTAGTGAGCTGATTTGCTCCATAAATTATGCTGGACAAAACTTGAACCATGATCAAGGTGTGGAAACTGCCCAAGTATTAGAATGAACAACCAGAAGCCAGCCATTAAATGAGGCCACCGCTTGCTTAAAGTTAATAAGAAAGCATGCATGTGCCGGCCATGGCTGAGAACACTCTTTGATGTCCTTTCTTATTTCAAATGATCAAAACTATTATTCTTTGTCAAGAAAAGCTCTAAAGTAGATCTAATCTTGCAAGGACAGATACAGCATATTCTTAACTAGCTATGTTTCTTCATTTTTATCTGAGGTCAAGGCAAGGAAATGTCAAATAAAATTGCCGGCTCATTGTCAAAAAGTAAACCCTGTAAAAGTAAATCTTCTTTGGAGAAGCAGAAATTCTCCTTCAAAAATTTGACTATACAAGAATTTCCATCCTTGCATTCACAAATTGTTCCAAGCAATCCAAGATTGTTTCTTATTCTGGTCATCACGCATGATAAGCAGTCCAAGGCCCAACCAACATTAATTGATATTGGCAAATCAATCAAACAGGACATGCAAAAACTAGTATCAAGGCATCTAGGTTTGGGATGTAGAGGACATCAGTACATAACAAGTGAAACTTTGCTGTTTAACAACATCAATCCATGGTCAAGTAAGATGAATCAAAATCTTGACACTAACTTATTCATAAAAGGACACAAGTTCTGCTGCAGCATCAGACCAACAAATGCAATTCATATTCTTAAACACTAAGAAAGTAGAACCAGTGTAATATAATAATGTACCTGATTTGCTTTACGACCTAGGCCCATAAGAAAGTTATCTGGTTTTATATCACGGTGGAGAAAGCCCCTTGAATGCATGTACTCAACTCGGTTAATCTACAATGAAAAATTAACAGTGTTACTCTACCATCACTAATAACTATACATTGTTCAGAAAGCAGAAGCACAAAATAAGTTCATCCTTAGTGTTGTGCAAGGGGATAACCAGATATGTCAGGAACCGAAAATGAAAAAAAGCAAAGAATGTACTTACTAACTGATCAGCAAGCATGAGAACTGTTTTCAACGAGAATTTCCGATTGCAATAGTTAAATAAGTCTTCCAAGCTAGGCCCTAGAAGATCAATAACCATGATATTGTATTCTCCCTCCACACCAAACCACTTCAGGTGCGGGATCCCAGCTAAATAAACCCAAACGCACCAAAAAAGGGACAAAAAATTTTTATAAAAAAAGAATCTGGAACATTGGCTGAAAAGGCAACCTGATTATCCTTATAGATTAACTACTTACTTCCTCCCTGGAGAAGCATATACAACTTTGACTCATAATGAAGTTGAGGATGCTTGGTCTTCACGGATTCCTGCAGAATTTAGTGTAAGAGGAAAGGAAAGGAGTGATTAATTCTTATAATAAAGCACATGGAGTGATGGAGCAAATTAACACGCAAGGCTAGGAAAGGATTCATTAGATCATCAAATGACTGCAAAATATGGACAAGAAGAGTAAGTATCCTAGCAAACTTTGGACAAGCAAACATTAATCTAAGCCCTTAGATAGAAAACAAGGTCTGATAACATAAAGAAGACAGTGTGCATGTGAAACTGGCTAACAGATAAAAAAACAACAAAATATTAAAGCATACACATGGGAATGATGGAAGTTTAAAAATAAAACACTGCATCAGATTTTCAGAATCTTGATATATGAATGGGCTGCATGGAATTACCCAATAACTCCTCTGACCGCAATCCAACCATGTTATCACCATAAAAATACAAATTTGCAATCTCAGTAGCTAATAGTTTTGCTAGCCATTTAACTCTACCAAACAGCCAGAGGTTTGATGACTTCAATTACTTATCGCCAATACCAACAACAAACCCGTGGAGATTTTAATTAAAAAAACAGAGTTAGAAGCCTCCAAAAATATAAACGTAAAAAGACTTTGATCTTTGCTGTCGCAAAAATATAAAAATAACAAGGATAGATCAGAATATACCAGTTTTATGGCCACTTCTTCTCCACTCTGTACGTTAACACCTGGACAACAATAGGCGACCAAACAAAACATCAAGAAACCACCAGAAAAAAAGATCCAAATGATGAAACGATACCAACTCATTATTCAAATATTTATAAGAGAATAAAGATCGTATCTCACCAAGATATAGCTCGCCAAAAGATCCACTGCCGATCTTTCTCCCGAGCTTGAACTTTCCTCCAATGACATGCTCCATGAGTAAAGATCCGTCAAGAAATCCACCAAAAAATCAACTGCCAACGGATCACCCTCTCAGACGAAATCTTAGATTGCTACCGCTGATCCCAACACCAAAAAAAATGAAACGATCCCCCAATCTGGAGAAATCCAAATTCACAAAATAAAACCCTAAAAGGAACTCTCCGAACTTCTATGCTCGACTATTCTCGATCCCACCAACCTACATTACAAGAAATCTAAACCTTATACGTCGATTCCACTACAATCAACTCACCCGAGGGATTACGATCAGGACCCTTCCCAGCTCAAATAATTCCAACATCCACCACCACAATCTTGGCCCTCAACCTCCCGTCTCGAAAGAAACAAAGAAATCGCACTCCTCCCAAAGATAGAGAACCCGAAACAAAAGCCCTCCGTCCAAATCCGATCAAGCCCTAGGAGTGAATCCAGAACTGGATCCAAACCCTCGCGACTCCGCCAATACGAGAGATCCAAACTCAAACCCTAGTTCTTGGAGAAAAGATCAACGCCACCTCAAGAAAGACAGTGGAAATGGAAGGGGAAGATCGGTGCTGCAATCGACGAAAACTATCGAATCCCGTGAATTCGAACAAGAAACGAAGAGAGATCGCTGATCCGGAGACAAAAAATTCCGCCAAAATCTCCGTAAATTTGTCCGAAGAGGAGCCGCGAGAAAGAGAAGAGAGGAGCCGGAGAGGGAGTCGAGAGAGAGAAGGAGAGGAGGCAATGCTAAAAGGCTGAGTGATTTTTTTTTTTTTTTGGGTCCCTTTTTATGATGACCCGTACTACTACTACTATTATTATTATCAAGACACACCTATATATTTTTGCAATTATTAATTGTTAATTAATTAATAAAAAAACAAAATATAATCTACAGGAGGAAAACAAGGGGATGAAGCGGCCGCTTCGCAAGGAAGCCGCCGGCCGACACGTTTGAAGCTTTGTGGGATCCAATTGAATAAATCTCATTGTCAGGAAGACCGCATAAAACTCACAAACCATAAACTAAGATCTTTCTTTCATTTGGTATTTTTGCAGCAAGTGGACGGTGGATTTAATTGCTCGCATCATAACGTTTGTTCGGCTTGGGGGCCTTTGGGCAGCAGAACTACTCGATTTTGCTGCAACCTGTTCGGTACTCGCGCGGCGCATGTTGCTTCAACTACTCGCCCTTTGCGGCCGAAAGAAATCGGTGCCGTTATGCGTTGGACCACTTTTGTTTAAACTTCTACGTGTACGGTTGGTGATTAAACGCTGTAAGGATTACAGTCAATCATAAACGTTAGAGGAATATCCAGAAAGCGCGTTGCCAAAAGGGAGGAGGGTGTGGAAGATCGACGGCTGAGATTAATGGACCCGAATACATTCGTCCACCCGATCCCTATGTCGCGCGTACACTATGAAATATAAGCGTAAGAATATCAAACTTTACCGATAATGGCGAAGTGGATGGGTGCCCACGGGAATCGACGGTTCGCACCAGGGCATTCGCGTCATTTGCAACTCGTGAATTCGGCCACAAATATCCGGGTTCTACGTGGCCATCCGTGACCAGATGGATACACTGGGAAGGTGGCTACGTGTGTGTGTGTGTATATATATATATATATATATATACAGAGAGAGAGAGAGAGAGAGAGAGAGATAGGTTAGACTTTGATCGGATTTTACCTTATGTTCAATCGAATATGTATCTTCAAAAATAAAAAAAAAAATTAAAAATTAAAAAAAAAACTACATCTAAAAAAAAAAAAGTCTACAGCCATCTATTAGAAAAAATAAATAGAAAAAAAAAAAGAGATGCCTGTAGGCTATAGGCGCCTTTTTTTTTCTAAAGATGTCTGTAGGCAATTTTTTCAACAAGTCTATTTTTTTTCTAAAATTTTTTTTTTTAATAGTGATTACATGCTTTTTTTTTTTTTTTTTTCAAATAAAGATACGTCTTTTTAGATTCTTATTTTTTGAGATATATGCTAATCCAATGGCTAAAAATCTGAATGGATATGGACTGAAATCTAATCGATCAAAATCCAATATACTTCTATATATATACATATATATAATATAATATATAAGATATATAATGAGAAGGAGACTTTCTCCGTGCTAAGGCTATATTTGGTGTCATCTTGTTATTCTATTTTATCTTTTAAAACAAGATAAAAATATATAATTTATTTAAAAAATATAATTTATTATCTTATTTTTATTTTTTATTTTTATATAAATTTTATTATATTTAAAAAATAAAGTAAAAAAAATTATTTCTGCTACTTCTAAAAATAAATTATTATTTCTCTCTCTCTCATTCCTTCAATCTCATGACTCTCCTCTTTCCTCTATTGTAAGCCACTAAGCCTCTCCATTGAGTTCGTTCATCGATGTTTTTTTCAACTCTACTATTTTCACATATCTATTATTATTATTATTATTATTATTATTATTATTATTATTTAATATTTATTAATAATTTTTATTATTTTTATTATACATATATATTTTTTTTATTTTTTTATTTTTTATTTTTATCAAAATTGATGATGTGGTGACTACTACTACTATTATTATTATTATTATAAAAAAATCTATTTTTTTATTATTTAATAATTATTATTTTTATTATTTTTATTTTTATCAAAATGTTTGATTTAATAGCTATTATTATCATTATTATTAGTATTATTAAAAAAATTAAAAAAAACTATATTATTTTTTTTTTATTTTTTATTTTTTATTTTTTATATTTTTTCTCTTTTTTTTTTTTTTTTTCTTCCTCCTTCCCCCGCACGCCACAAACCCCCCATCCCCGTTGCACGACCGGCACCACCCTCCACCTCCCTTCCCCCCACGACCCTTCGCCCGTTGTGCGTTCGATCGCGTCTCCCCCCAGCGACGTTGCTACTCCACACTTTCCTCCCCCATAGCCCCCGCCTCCCCTCCCCTTATGGCCCCCTGCCTATCACACGTCCGACACTGCCCCTCCCCTCCGTGCGCCTTGGACCGTGTCCCCTTCGGTCCTGCCGGTGCTGCTACTCTACACTCCCCTCCTCTGTGGCCCCCTGCCTCCCCTCCCCCCACGGCCCTCCACCTATCGGGCTGCTGGCACCGCCTTCCGATCGCGCTTTCCTCCCCTCCGCACCTCTAGACTGCCTCTCCTTCAGCACTGCTGCACATCCCCCACGACCACCATCGCCGCTACTCATCAAAGGGTTTATAAGCAATAGACGGCTTAAATGGATGGTAGGGATTGAAAAATAATTTCTTAATAGTCCAAAAAAAATTTATTTTATTTATAAAATTTAAGAATTAAAAAATAATTCTGGATCAATCTAGGAATGATTAGATAATTTTTTCTAATCTTAACCCATTTTAGGCTTCACTGTCATCAATCCAATTGTTGATCATACATTTGCATGAGTGTATGACTCATCCATCTCACCTCGTTAATTATAGAATTATTAGACATTAATTGTCACCATTTTCACTTTAACCATGCATAGGGCAAAATGGAAGACCAAAACATATATCTATTGTTGGTGCAGAATCTGATTGATGCCGGGATGAACTGGAGTGGAGGAAGACGAGATCGCCGTCGGTGACCTGCAAAACAAAGATTCGTCCAAAGTCGGTGGTGGTGGTGGTGCAGGTCACCGACGGCGATCTTATCCTCCTCCACTCCAGCTCGTTTCGATATCGATCAGATTTTGTACCAATATCTATGATTTGACTTTTCAAATAAACGAGAACATAGATTAGATCACTTTCTATTTGATTAACCATAATATTAAATGATATATGACTGAATTCAAGTTGCAAACTTTGTAATAACTTATATAGATACATGTTTAGTCATGTATTGACTATATATTTGATAGATCTTGAGTACTTATATAGAATCAAAAAGTCTAAATAATATCTTTCAACTAGCATTTTTTAGTGATCTTTTGTATTATTATAAATGATATCAAAGCAGATCCGATCATAGCTCATATAAATTAGAAAATAATGCAGCACAAGTTTATCATGATTCATCATAGACTAATCATCATGGTTGTGATTAGATTTGAATAGATTTGGACTCTTAGCCTGATAAGGATACAAGGACTGAAACCAAAGTATGTGAGGATGCATGTAGATGTATATTTAATCTCGCATCAATTATGTATTAGATAGATCTCGAATATTTATACAAGTATAAGGAACTCAAATAATATCTTTTAGATAGGTTTTTTTTGGATAAGATCTTAAATTAATAAAAAATTTTAATATAACATTATGATGGAAAAGTTCTTCTCCATTCTAACCTATCTTCACTTTGTATTAAATTTGGTCAAAAGATATTCATCCAGTAAACTTTTGGTGCATATCGTGACCATAGGAATTTCCAACCACTTATTATGACTGAGGATGGACTCTTGGATCCATCAATGATTTGTATAGCTATTGTTTATGGAACATTTTTTTCTCCACATCTTTTATTTGTTTTAGTAGAAATCATTACATATTTATATTTTAGCCGGAATCACAATTAAGATGACTAAATAAAGTTGCAAAAGTACGGAGGAATTTGGTTTGCAATTTGTCAAAAAAAAAAAAAGGGCAATGACAAGTGATTTTTTTTTTTTTTGAAAAGACAATGAAAATTGATGCAATATTAATTTTCATCTCCTTGAAAATTGTTTTTCATCAAGGATCGGATCATATTCATTTGCTAAGTTATTAAATAGCAAAAATAAAAAAGATGAAAAGAAGAAATAGAAGATAAACTAGAAAGATACGGAGGAATTTGGTTTGCAATTTGTCAAAAAAAAAAAAAAAAAAGGGCAATGACAAGTGATTTTTTTTTTTTTTGAAAAGACAATGAAAATTGATGCAAAATTATCTTTCATCTCCTTGAAAATTGTTTTTCATCAAGGATCGGATCATATTCATTTGCTAAGTTATTAAATAGCAAAAATAAAAAAGATGAAAAGAAGAAATAGAAGATAAACTAGAAAGATATGGTCTAGGTCAAGTGTAGATATACAATTATGGGGGATTGGAGTGCAAATGTTGACAAAGATGATAAGAGTATATAGAAAACTACATCCTGATGATTGTCTATATGATTTAAATGCTGTTGGGGATAAATTTTGCTTCCGCTGAAGTTCAGTCTGATGCTTAGCTTAATGCAACCAATAATCATGAAAGAGCTTCAATCCAAAATTCTTCCTCCAACAGTCGAACCCCAGTCAATCTCCTCCAGTAGCCGAACTCCTTCAGCTGCTGAACTCCTCCAACGACCAAGCTCCATCCGAATTTCTCTTTCAGTCGAATTTCTATGGGAGCCGAACTCCTTCCAGATTTTTTTTTCAGTCGGACTCCTTCAGGAGCCAAACTTCTTCCAGATTTTTCCTTCAGTCGGATTTCTACATGAGCCAAACTCCTTCCAGACTTCTCCTTCAATCAGACTCCTTTAGGAGCCGAACTCCTTCCGAATTTTTTCTTCAGTCAAATTTCTACAGGAGCCGAACTTCTTTCGAATTTCTTCTTCAGTCGGATTTCTTCAGGAGCCAGACTCCTTTTGGACTTCTCCTTAAGACCAATGCCTACAGGAGCCGAATTCCTTTTGGATTTCTCCTTCAGTCCAGTGCTTCCAGAAGCTGAACTCCTTTCGAATTTTTTTCTTCAGTCGGACTCCTCTAAGAGCCGAACTCCTTTCAGATTTTTTCTTCAGTCGAATTTTTATAGGAGCCAAACTCCTTCCGAATTTTTTCTTCAGTCGGACTCCTTCAGGAGCCAAACTTCTTCTGGATTCCTTCTTTAGTCGGATTTCTACAGGAGCCGAACTACTTTCGGATTTCTCCTTTAGTCAGATTTCTTCAGGAGCCAAACTCTTTCCGGACTTCTTCTTTAGTCGGACTCCTCTAGGAGCCGAACTCCTTCCGAACTTCTCCTTCAGTCGGACTCCTCTAGGAGCTGAACTCCTTCCGAATTTCTCCTTCAGTCGGATTTCTCTAGGAGCCAAACTTCTTTCAAATTTTTTCTTCAGTCAAATTTCTCCAAGAGTCGAACTCCTTCCGAACTTCTTCTTCAATCGAACTCCTTCAAGAGCCAAACTCCTTTTGGACTTCTCCTTCAGATGGACTCTCCTTCTGGACTTCTTCTTCAATCGAACTCCTTCAGAAGTCGAACTCCTTCCGGATTCCTCCTTCAGTCGGATTTCTACAGGAGCCAAACTCCTTTCGAACTTCTTCTTCAGTCAGATTTCTACATGAGCCAAATTTCTTCTGAATTTTTTCTTTAGTCGGATTTCTTCAGAAGCCGAACTCCTTTCAGACTTTTTCTTCAGTCAAACTCTTTCAAGAGCTGAACTCCTTTCGGACTTCTCCTTCAGTCGAATTCCTCTAGTAGATTACTTTCAGATTTCAGCTAGCATTCCTCTCAGATGATCTCCTCTAGCCGTATTTTCTTTAGAAGTCCGAACTCTTCTAGAATTAATGTAAGTCAAAGCTTTTCACCGATCAATGCCTGCTTTCTCCAAACTTCGTCTATTAAATCTCAACGAATGGCCACTTTATGGCAATAGACACCACTCTCCATAACAAACTCTACGTGGCTCCGAACAGCCCACTACCGGATGGTTACGATAAGCTCCATCTATAAAAAGAAATTCTTCAGATACATTTTTTCTAAGCTCTCTTCTTCTTTCCGAAACTCTGCTGAATTCTTGTCTGAGCACTCCATTTTTGTTGGCCAGAAGAGCAGACTTGATCTTCGAAGGATTCTATCGGAGCCAGCACTATCGACTTCGGATAGAATTTTATTTTGTAGGTTACTGATGGCGACCTCATCCGACGTCAATCAGATTTTGTACCAACAGAATTGACGCTACAGAAAGGATCCTCTATTCCTAAGGTACCCTTATTCTTAAAAGATTGCTCAGTCGATCCTATCGATCTTTTGCTTCAAGGTTCATCTCCATCCTCTTTCTCAATTCCAAGAAATGCCTCCAAAGAAGGCGACTATCCAGAGATCTACCACTTTTACCATCAGATCTGAGTCAGATCCATCTGTTCCTGCTCCATCGTCGGTGCTTCAACCACCACCTTCACCGACGGTCATGGTAGATCCGGAGCAGTTTATTCTACTGATACAGCAGATTTAGGGCCTCACCGAAATGGTGCAGGCCATGCGACAGCCTCCGATGGTGATTCCATCAAAAAATCCACCATCAGAATGTTAGAAATTGGTCCTAAGGGAGAGCATTTGGTCTAGTATATTCGTCACCCTTGGAAAGAAAAAATAGAGAGCAGAGGATCCATGTTTAGATCATGATTCTCCTTCAGAAGAGACCTTCTTCATCTACAGTCAGAAGCCATCCAAGATCTACGATCGAGATAATATCCTCGATCATAAATTATGGGAGATGGATCGATGGATTGAAGAACTCTGCCACATCGTTCTGGCTCCCCATGATGACGTCTGCATCGATCTCCCTTTCTCTTTCCGAATTATGCAAGAGCCCGTTCTATCGAACTTCAAGCTTTTCCAACTTGAAAGCTACGATGAAATCTCTAATCTGATCGATCATCTGAAAGCTTTTCGAACCATGATGCTACTCCATGGCGCATCAGACACTATATTATGTCGAGCTTTTTCATCTATCTTAAAGGGAGCAGCAAGAAACTAGTACTCGATATTGAAGTTGGGTACAATCTTTTTCTTTGACCAGATGAGCCATCAGTTTGTGGCTCACTTCATCAACAACCGATGTCTGCATCGAGATTTGGATTTCTTGATGAATGTCAAATAGAAGGAGGAAGAATTCATTCGGACTTATATCATCCGATTTAATGCTGCTGCATTGAAGGTCCAAAACTTGGATCAGTCTGTTGCAATGGCCGCACTCAAGGATGTCCTTCAAAAGAATGATTTATTATTCTTCCTGGAGAAGAAGTACTCCAGAAATTTTATCGATCTACTAGTCCAAGCCAAGAGATATGTCCGTGCGGAAGAAGCCTTCAAGTTGAAGGATGAAGAAGCCATAGGAGAATAGCAGACGGGCAAGTCTAGTAAATCTGCAGCTAATAGAGGGTCGAATGAAGTTCGGCCACGCTCATAAACTCTTTCTGAGCGCAAGCGAGCCCGAACACCTTCTCAAGCTTATCATCAAAGAAGCTCCGACAGAAGGGCACGAAGAAGTCCTCCCTCCGAAATGTTCCACAACCACGCCCCCCCTTAATGCTCCTAAAACTCAAGTTCTGATGAAAATTAAAAATCAGCTATCAAGATCAGAAGAATTACGATCTCCTCAAACAAATACTCTCCATTCAGAAGGTTTCCAACTATCCCCCATTTCAATGCTCCATAGGTGTTAGATATATGTGCCCTAGAAGCCAGAATTGGCTGACACTTGTAATACACTTCTAGGGGCAAAATTATAATTTTGACTATAATTAATAAAATGGGTTATTTTCTATCACATATGTGTATTTAGTGTCTGTGATACATCCTTTGAGTTAATGGTAATGATAATTCATATTTTCAAGAGTTGAAAATTTAAGACATGAATAATCATTATTAACTCATAAACATGCTTCCGACCATAGGATCATCACGAGGATGGTGATTGATCCGGAAGGTTGGTGTACAATCGCTTCTCTTTAGTAGATGAGTCTTGAGTCTACGGTGTGGAGACACCGGAGCGAGAGTACAGGTACTCGTTAGAGAACGAGGGCACTGAGCGTGACCACCTCGAGTAGTCATTAGGGAGTCTACCTTCTCGTCAATGACTGACTCGATGCTGCAGTAGTGTGTCTGGTTCTTTGACCTGAGATGCATCGGCAGTTCACCTTGAGGGTGTTATAGTTTGACTACACCATTACTCGGTCTCCTAGCCATATGGAACCCTGAGGTGTATGTTGGCTATAGCATGTTCATTGTAGGAACTGGATTGCATCAAGATGGAATCTATCTACCTCGGTGGTAGAGGAGCAGCCCTATGATGATCATGAGAATCAAGTCCAGAAGCCCATGGCCATGGCAGAGTGAAATAATAGAAAGAGTTTCTATTTAGATTTTCACATTGGACTCGAATCGAATGATTACATCATATGACAGAGACTAGGGTTTGACGAGTTCACCTTAACCCTAATCTGATCGGGGCTCAAGATAGAAGAACTTAATCACACAGGTAGCTGCACCAAGAGGTTCGCATTCAGCTCTGATGGGTTGCCACCATATACTGCTAGGTGTCACTGGTGGATTTTGGGAGCAATTAGAATGATTTAGATGATCGATCATTCTAGCTGTTCGAATCAGAAGAGTTCTGATCCATCGAAAGGAGTTTCGATGATGTCTATGATAGAGATCATGACATATCCCATTACCATACAGAACTGAACCTAACTGGGTCACACAAACAAGGGTTTGAATCTGGTGATCATCAATTGAACTGATCTAGTTCAATTGATCTGAATGAGATTCAATTAGGTTCAAGGAAATCGTGCTAGCACTCGATTGAACCTAACGTTCTTCTTTTACTATCATAAATAAGTTGTCCTGACTGAGCCAAAGGAGTTTGTGCTCAATCAGAGGCCTTCATATGGTCTGACTGGAGGTTGTCCAAGTCAGAAAGGTTGTCTTATTTTGTAAGACATTACCTGCCATTTTTGGTCACCTGCCATTTCTTGTTCTTTGACTTTGGTCAAAAGTCTACCTTTGACTGGTCAAACGTTGACCATTGATACTTTGACTTTTGACCACATGTCATGCACCTATTGGAGAGCTGGTGGGGGCCTGTCCCCCTGCCAGAACCTGGCAAGGAGAAGGGCGCACGCCAAGGGTGGCGTGAGCCCAAGTAGGAGGCGCCTAGGAGTCCTTGTTGGACAAGGACTCCATCTCCTTTTTGGATTCCAATTAGAGTTCTTCTAAGAACCAACTTTGACTGGTCTTAGGCGCCCTCTAAGGAGGAATCCAGGGGTCTCTATTCCCACCAATCAGATTTAGATCTGATTTTCACAAAGGGTTGTGATTGGTTGGGAGGAAGAGGAGTTGGATCACGCTTAGTCTATAAATAAGACCCTGCGCCCAACTCAGATTCTAATGCTAATGCAATTCAATTGAGAAATCCCACGCCCCAAGGCTGCCTCTCCCCTCCTTCTCCATGCCATAGCTTCTTCTCCCCTTGCTCTCCACGTCCAAAAGGTGTTTTGGACTTTGGTTGGTGCGATTCAGATCAAAGGAAAGGCGATCAAAAGCAAGAAGGCTGCGCTGCTGCAAAGGACGACTGCAGATCTTCAAAAGAGTTTTGAAGATCCTCCAGATCAGATCCAGATCTGATTTTTGGAGGTGTGATAGAGAAGAAGAGGACCTCCAGATCCAACCCGAGTGGATACCGATAGAGGCCAGGCGCTTGCGTGGCTAGATCCAGAACCTTCCGCTGCAAACAGGATCATCAACAGGGTAATAGGATTACCCAGATCAGGTAAATTAAATTTGATTTAATTTATCTTTTTATTTTATTTATTAAAATAATAAGAATCAGATCTGAAACATATCAAGATCTGATTGAGATCAAGAGAAAATTTTTTGAAATATATCTCTTGATCTGATCAGATCTGAACGAACCTGGACCGGAAAATCAGGATTTCCCTTCAACTGGTATCAGAGCCATGGTTCTAAAATTATTTAGATCTGATTTTAAATTTTATTTTAATTAAAAAATAAGTGATTTTTAGATGTCACATGAGATGTGATCAGATCTGAAATCAAAAAAATTAAAATTAAATGATTTGGATCTAAGAACATGAAGATATGCATGACTAGTTCTAGAATAGAATAGTTCTATAGAATAGTTTTGCATGTTTTTGATTTAATCTGATTAAATCATATTTTAGATCTTCTTTATTTACTATTTTTTGATATTATAAGTGTTATAATAACATCTGATAAATAGCAAATAAAAATTATTTAATTTTTAAATATCATATGAGATATGATTGATGCATGTCTAGACTAGTTGTAGAATAGTTCTACATAATTGTCTAGATTAGAATTTATTTTGATTAGATCAATTTAAATCTAATTTTTTAGATTATTATGAGATAATTTAGATCTGAAAATATGCATGATTATGATACATGAGATGTATGCAAAATATGCCATGATTAGATCTAAATTTGTATATGAGATATATGATATATAGATCTATAACTGTTTTGTAGTATTTACATGTTCCTGATTAAGGCGTTCCTCTTGGCCGTCCGGTCATAAGAACGAAGAAGGGTTTAAAGGCCCTCTCTTCCCATTCGATGGGGTGTTCTTATGACGTGTAGGGGTGCTGCGTGTTCGTCCTTAATCAGAAACCCAAAACTTACTTTCTGCAAAACCCTAGATCCTGAAACCCTAGGATTTATTGTGCATATTTTGTTTATGAACCCAACTTAATTAAGAATTAAGTTTATGGAATATTAATTAGGTCTAAAATTGAGAATTTCAGATCTAAGACATATTCATAATACTGGGTTCGGGCTTGGGTAGCTCAATTAGGTCTAAGCGGTTGATCAAACCGAATCAAGAGTTGGTTAGATGGGATCAACAATGCTTAAATTGACCAGCCTAATAGGATTAAGTCTGGGTCAAGATCGAGTCACGATCAAGCAAGACCTAATTAGGCTCAGAGGTTAGAGTCTGGATTGTAGGCTAACCCAATTGGTTCTGACTCAACAATTTGGTGTCTAAGGTAAGTTTGGCACAGACGACCGACTGGTTTTTAATTGGAAGCTACTCGACCTGAATGCGTTCTTGTGCGAGTTAATGGCATATTCCTTCCACCGGTCTCACTTACCTGGCCATATCTGTTGACACAGTTCTGATCTGAGGTGGTCAATAATCCGAGCTAACCCATGCCACTAGGTTAGTCATAATTGTTATGACTAAGCCAAGTCTAGTTTAATGAGACCTGAATCAATTCTCCCTAAGAAAAGATTAAGTCTGAGGTCTTCCACCATTGTAGATGTGCGGGCCCTTCCCGGGGTTGATTGTTCTCGGCTGGATACAGTGGCTCAGTTGCACCGGGAAGACGCAACCATGTCTATTAGGCATTGGATGCTATGGGCTGGAGGATGAGTTGGGCTCAATATTCCTGGATACGGTGAGAGACTCAATTAGGAACCCAGTCTATGCAAATGGTGGGTCTGACTTAACTTAACTAAGGAGTGGATCAATATTTCGGATACGGTGAGATTCATGAATTAGAGACCAAGTTTGGGTGCACCATGATTAGAGAATCATTGAACAAGAGTTGTTCACTCATTGGCTAACCCATCACCAATAACTGTTAGGTGAGGTGATGAGTCAGTTGGTGAGACCGCACCACCCACTAGAAATCATTAATCGTGGAGATTTTTGCATCTCTACAGAGGGAGTGTAGGGATCCGAGAAAATAGTGGGAGCTAATTTGTTTAAAAATAAAATCCCTAAACAAATTGGTCAAGTCAAAATTACAGTATCTAACTAGAATCTTTGACTCTCTACAGGAAAATGTCTGCGTCCAACCCATTGGCACGTATCCTGGACACACACATAGACTGACTGGACCCAATTATAAAGATTGGCTCAGGAACTACAAAATTATTTTGGGTTCCGAGAAGTTAACCCATGTTTTGGACCAGGACCCTCCCACCTTACCAGCTCGTCCATCCACTGAACAGAGAGCGTCTCTGGAAAAATGGATTGACGAAGATAATAAGGCCAGATACTACATGTTGGGCTCGATGTCTGATGAGCTCCAGCGCCAACATGAAGATATCGGGACTGCTCGCCAAATGTTGGCTCACCTGCAGGAGATGTTTGGTGAACAGAGTCGCGCAGCCAAATATCAAGTCACGAAATGACTTTTTAAGGCTAAGATGCGTGATGGGCAGTCAGTCCAAGATCACTGTCTGACAATGATCAAGGACATGGAAGAGCTTGAGAAGCTCGGTGTGAAGTTGGACTTGGATCTGCAGAATGATATTATTCTGCAATCCTTGACTGATGCATATGGGCAATTCATCATGAATTACCACATGCATAAACTTCAAAATTCCTTGGCCGAGTTAATGAATATGCTGGTTACCGCTGAGCTTTCTATGAAAGGTTCTAAAGGCTCAGTTCTTGCTATGGAACGGACTTCTTCCAAAAGAAAGTCTTATGGAAAGAAAAAGAAGTCTGTGAAAAAGCAAAAGGTGGAAGGATCAAAAGAAGAAGAAGGCAGAACCGAAGAAAGAAGGTCGATGGCAAAGGAAAGTGTTTCCATTGCAACAGCGACGGCCATTGGAAGCGGAACTGCCCTACTTACCTGGCCACCCTGAAGAACAAGAAGGAAGGTCCTTCTGGAGGTATGCTCGTTATTGAGTCTAACCTTACGGTTTCTTCTGCATCCAGTTGGGTGCTTGACTCTGGTTCTAGTGCTCATCTGTGCACTTCTATGCAGGGTCTTGAGGATAGCAGGAGGCTGAGGGATGGAGACATGATCCTACGCGCATCGGTAATGGAGCAAGAGTTGCTGCAGTAGCCGTGGGAACATACCCTCTTCGATTACCATCTGGTTTAGACTTAGTTTTTTAAAAGACTGTTATTATGTGCCTGCAGCTAGCAGGAATTTGATTTCTGTTTCATGCTTAGCACAAGAAGGTTATGTGATCACCTTCTTTAAGGACCATTGTAACATTCTTTATGAAAGAAATAAAATTGCAAATGGTTTCCTTTATTAATGGTCTTTATCAGCTACATATTGATGTACCTGTTTTAACTATCGAGCAAAACGTGAATGCCAAACGACCTAGGGATAGTCCAAACGACAGATATCTATGGCACCTGAGATTAGGTCATATAGCAGAAGATAGGATCAACAAATTGGAGAAAAATGGGCTATTGAGTCCATTGACTTTTGAGTCATATCCAACTTGTGAATCTTGTCTTCAAGGCAAAATGACTAAACTCCCTTTTGTTGGACATGGGGAGAGGGCCACAGATCTCCTTGCCCTAGTACATACTGATGTGTGCGGCCCATTTGATGTGCCGGCTAGAGGCAATTTTGTCTACTTCATTACCTTTACCGATGATCTGTCTAGGTATGGGTATGTGTATCTTATGAGACACAAGTCTGAAGCTTTTGAAAAGTTCAAAGAATTCAGACATGAAGTAGAAAAACAAACTGGAAAACCCATTAAGGTTCTTCGATCAGATCGAGGAGGTGAATACCTTAGCCGGGAATTCCTAGACTATCTTAAGGAAAATGGCATAGTCTCTCAATGGACTCCACCAGGAACACCTCAACTCAACGGGGATTTCAGAATGGAGAAATCGGACTCTATTGGATATGGTTCGATCCATGATGAGCTTCACAGACCTCCCTGATTTTCTTTGGGGACATTCATTATTAACTTCAATCTATTTACTGAATAGGGTTCCCTCTAAAACCGTTCCTACCACACCGTATGAGATATGGCACGGTAAGAAACCAAGTCTGAGTCATCTCAGAATTTGGGGTTGTCCGGCTTCATGTCAAAAGACAACAAGCGGACAAGTTAGAGTTTAGGTCCTTTAGAGCTCGATTCATAGGATATCCTAAAGAGTCATTAGGATACTATTTCTACATTCCAGAAGACCACAATGTGATTGTGAGTCGACATGCCATATTTCTTGAAAAATAGTTTATTCAAGATAGTGGCATTGGAAAGCAGATTAAGCTTGATGAGAAAGTCTCACAAGCAAAACGAGCTAAGGACCAATTGGAACCAAATCAGGTTGAGCCAATAAGAACACTACCTCCTCCACCTCGTAGATCGGAAAGAGTTTTTCCCGTCCCCCTGAAAGATACTTAGGTATTATTTCAGAGGATGTAGAGGAAATGTTCCTCGTAGGTAATGGTGCTCATGGAGATGATCCCAAAACCTACAACGAGGCGATATCAGATATCGACTCCGAGAAATGGCTTGAGGCAATGAAGTCAGAAATTGACTCGATGCACTCAAACCAAGTCTGGACCTTGGTAGATCCACCAGAAGGTATAGTACCTATTGGGTGTAAATGGATCTTCAAGAGAAAGATTGGTGCAGATGGGAATGTGGAGACATTCAAGGCTAGACTGGTGGCAAAAGGTTATAGTCAACGCGAAGGCATTGACTATCAGGATACCTTTTCCCCAGTAGCTATGCTAAAATCCATCCGCACATTGCTTGCCGTTGCAGCCTATTTCGATTATGAAATATGGCAAATGGACGTGAAAACGGCATTCCTAAATGGATATCTTGAGGAAGATATCTATATGGAACAGCCGCTAGGTTTCACATCCAGTGATACTGATCACAAGGTTTGCAAGCTGCAAAGGTCCATATATGGACTTAAGCAAGCATCTCGGAGCTGGAACACTCGTTTCAATGATGTGATCAAAAAGTTTGGTTTCATCAAAAATGAAGAGGAACCATGTGTTTTCAAAAGGGTCAGTGGGAGCGCTGTTGTCTTCCTCGTATTGTACGTGGATGACATCCTCCTTATTGGGAATGATATTCCCATGTTGACATCAGTCAAGATGTGGTTGTCCAAGGAATTCTCCATGAAAGACCTAGGTGAAGCATCCTTTATTCTAGGAATTAAGGTCTATAGGGATAGACCGAATAGGATGCTAGGACTTTCACAGAAGATGTACATAGAGGAAGTACTAAAGAGGTTTAGTATGGAAAACTCTAAGAGGGGATTAATACCCTTCAGACATGGTATTCATCTTTCCAAGAAGATGTGCCCCAGCACACCTGAGGAAAATAGAACGCATGAGCAAGATCCCTTATGCTTCTGCAATAGGGAGCCTCATGTATGCCATGCTATGTACACGACCTGATATAGCCCATGCTGTGAGTGTCACAAGCAGATATCAGTCAAATCCAGGTGAAGAACACTGGACTTCTGTGAAATGTATCCTTAAGTACTTGAGAAGAACTAAGGATATGATGTTGGTCTTTGGTAATGGAGAACTCCAAGTTCCAGGGATACACAGACTCGGACTTCATGTCCGATATAGATGATCGAAAGTCGACATCTGGCAGACTGTTGCAGTGTGCTGCTGAAGAGTTCCAAGCAAATGGTGATACCATCTCATCCGCGATTACCTTGAGAAAAGGTTACGTTGAGGTCAAGAGAGTCAACTCCGCAGATAATGTGGCAGACCCACTTACAAAGCCGTTGGGCCAGCAGAAGATCGAAGCCCACCTTGAGAAGATGGGACTTAGACTTGTAGCCAATTGGCTTTAGGACAAGTGGGAGATTGTTAGATATATGTGCCCTAGAAGCCAGAATTGGCTGACACTTGTAATACACTTCTAGGGGCAAAATTATAATTTTGACTATAATTAATAAAATGGGTTATTTTCTATCACATATGTGTATTTAGTGTCTGTGATACATCCTTTGAGTTAATGGTAATGATAATTCATATTTTCAAGAGTTGAAAATTTAAGACATGAATAATCATTATTAACTCATAAACAGCTCCCGACCATAGGATCATCACGAGGATGGTGATTGATCCGGAAGGTTGGTGTACGATCGCTTCTCTTTAGTAGATGAGTCTTGAGTCTACGGTGTGGAGACACCGGAGCGAGAGTACAGGTACTCGTTAGAGAACGAGGGCACTGAGCGTGACCACCTCGAGTAGTCATTAGGGAGTCTACCTTCTCGTCAATGACTGACTCGATGCTGCAGTAGTGTGTCTGGTTCTTTGACCTGAGAGATGCATCGGCAGTTCACCTTGAGGGTGTTATAGTTTGACTACACCATTACTCGGTCTCCTAGCTATATGGAACCCTGAGGTGTATGTTGGCTATAGCATGTTCATTGTAGGAACTGGATTGCATCAAGATGGAATCTATCTACCTCGGTGGTAGAGGAGCAGCCCTATGATGATCATGAGAATCAAGTCCAGAAGCCCATGGCCATGGCAGAGTGAAATAATAGAAAGAGTTTCTATTTAGATTTTCACATTGGACTCGAATCGAATGATTACATCATATGACAGAGACTAGGGTTTGACGAGTTCACCTTAACCCTAATCTGATCGGGGCTCAAGATAGAAGAACTTAATCACACAGGTAGCTGCACCAAGAGGTTCGCATTCAGCTCTGATGGGTTGCCACCATATACTGCTAGGTGTCACTGGTGGATTTTGGGAGCAATTAGAATGATTTAGATGATCGATCATTCTAGCTGTTCGAATCAGAAGAGTTCTGATCCATCGAAAGGAGTTTCGATGATGTCTATGATAGAGATCATGACATATCCCATTACCATACAGAACTGAACCTAACTGGGTCACACAAACAAGGGTTTGAATCTGGTGATCATCAATTGAACTGATCTAGTTCAATTGATCTGAATGAGATTCAATTAGGTTCAAGGAAAATCGTGCTAGCACTCGATTGAACCTAACGTTCTTCTTTTTACTATCATAAATAAGTTGTCCTGACTGAGCCAAAGGAGTTTGTGCTCAATCAGAGGCCTTCATATGGTCTGACTGGAGGTTGTCCAAGTCAGAAAGGTTGTCTTATTTGTAAGACATTACCTGCCATTTTTGGTCACCTGCCATTTCTTGTTCTTTGACTTTGGTCAAAAGTCTACCTTTGACTGGTCAAACGTTGACCATTGACACTTTGACTTTTGACCACATGTCATGCACCTATTGGAGAGCTGGTGGGGGCCTGTCCCCCTGCCAGAACCTGGCAAGGAGAAGGGCGCACGCCAAGGGTGGCGTGAGCCCAAGTAGGAGGCGCCTAGGAGTCCTTGTTGGACAAGGACTCCATCTCCCTTTTTGGATTCCAATTAGAGTTCTACTAAGAAACCAACTTTGACTGGTCTTAGGCGCCCTCTAAGGAGGAATCCAGGGGTCTCTATTCCCACCAATCAGATTTAGATCTGATTTTCACAAAGGGTTGTGATTGGTTGGGAGGAAGAGGAGTTGGATCACGCTTAGTCTATAAATAAGACCCTGCGCCCAACTCAGATTCTAATGCTAATGCAATTCAATTGAGAACCCCACGCCCCAAGGCTGCCTCTCCCCTCCTTCCTCCATGCCATAGCTCTCTTCTCCCCTTGCTCTCCACGTCCAAAAGGTGTTTTGGACTTTTTGGTTGGTGCGATTCAGATCAAAAAAGAAAGGCGATCAAAAGCAAGAAGGCTGCGCTGCTGCAAAGGACGACTGCAGATCTTCAAAAAGAGTTTTGAAGATCCTCCAGATCAGATCCAGATCTGATTTTTGGAGGTGTGATAGAGAAGAAGAGGATCTCCAGATCCAACCCGAGTGGATACCGGTAGAGGCCAGGCGCTTGCGTGGCTAGATCCAGAACCTTCCGCTGCAAAACAGGATCATCAACAGGGTAATAGGATTACCCAAATCAGGTAAATTAAATTTGATTTAATTTATCTTTTAATTTTATTTTATTAAAATAATAAGAATCAGATCTGTAACATATCAAGATCTGATTGGGATCAAGAGAAAAATTTTTGAAATATATCTCTTGATCTGATCAGATCTGAACGAACCTGGACTGGGAAATCAGGATTTCCCTTCAAGAGAACAATAAAGAGACCATTTCGATTAATCCTATTTGAGACAGTGTTGGTGAGCACATCTTCAACCAATCAGAGTTCAGACGGAAGGGATAAATAGAGAAGATCGTTCGATATGGAACTTATCGTCTGAAGGAGCTCAGAGAAACAACGCTTCCACGATCTTTGCATTCAAAAAATCTGAAGATGTACTATCAGTAATTTTTCTTCAATAAAACTCCTCCATTTCAGTATTATTGTTTCTTGGTGCAAAAACTATGTGATGATAGAAAAAAAGCAATCAATAGTTGATCCTGTTAGGAATAGGAGGAGAACCTCATTCTAACATAAGCAAGTTGAAGGCCTTCAACCTTGGCTGGAGATAAGATCTCTTCCGAGCTTCAAAGTCTACGTCAATAGGAGATAAGATCTTCTTTAACCTTGGCTGAAGATAAGATCTCCTCCGAGCTTCAATGTCTACGTCAACAAGAGATAAGATCTCCTTCAACTTCGGCTGGAGATAAGATCTCTTTCGAGCTTCAACATTTACATCAACAGGAGAAAAGATCTCCTTCAATCTCGACTAGAGATAAGATCTCTTTTGAGCTTCAATGTCTACATCAACAGAAGATAAGATCTTCTTCAACCTCGACTGAAGATAAGATTTTTCTCGAGCTTCAAAGTCCACGTCAATAGGAGATAAGATCTTTTTCAACCTCGGCTTGAGATAAGATCTCTTTCGAGCTTCAAAGTCTACGTCAATAAGAGATAAGATTTTCTTCAACCTCGGTTGGAGATAAAATTTCCTCCAAGCTTCAACGTCTACATCAATAGGAGATAAGATCTCTGTTGGCACAGAATCTGATCGTCGTCGAAATCTTTTATTGGAGTGGAGGCCGATGAGGTCACCGTCGAGGACCTGCAAAATAAAGTCCCATCCGAAATCAGTGGGGGGTGGCTCCGGCAGGACCCTCCGATGATCAAGTCAGCTCCAGTCAACAGGAATGGAGTGCTCGGTATGGAGTTCGATAGAGTTTTGAGGAAGAGAGAAGGGTTTTAAGAACCTCCTCTAAGCGTATCTAGAAGATCCTTTTTATAGAGGGAGCTTGTCGTAACTGTCTTGATTAATAACTATCGTAACTGTCCTAATCAATGTCGATTATTATTGACTTGATAAATGTTGATCATTATTGACTTGATAAATGCCAATTGTTATTGTTGTGTAATCATTTAGTAGTGGGATCCGTCATAAGAAGTTTGGCTTTCATGAAAGTTCGACCATTGAGAAGCCCGTCTGCTGAAGAAGTCTGCAGGAAGTCCGACTTTCGTAGAAGTCCGATCGTTGGAGAAGTCCGCAGGAAGTCTGGCTTTCATAGAAGCTTGACCGCTGGAGAAGTCCGCAGAGAGTCTGGCTTTCATAGAAGCTCGGCCGCTGGAGAAAGCTGAGAAGTTCGATCGAGGAACTATTGCTGTGGAGTTCAGCCGGCTGAAGGGACGGCCGCTTGAGGAGTTCGACCGCTGGGAGTCTGAAGGAGCTCGGCCGCTTAGCAGTTCGGTCGGCTATAATAGTTCGGCCAAGATCCATCCGTTGAAGTTCTTCCGTGGCTACTAGCCGCATCAGGCTGGGCACCGAACTTGACTTCGATAGGAGCGGGGTTTATCCCCAACACTAGCCCCCCCACTCCCGAGTTTGAAACTCGAAGGAAGGGAGTGCAGAAGAGGCGACTGTCAAAATCTTCTTTCGGGCTTCGTGCTGGTTCAGATCGAAGCTCGGAAAGATCTCATCTCCGGCTAAAGTTGATGTTGAAGTTGAAGCTCTCCAGCCGAGGTTGATACGGTCGCTCGGAAGAAATCCTATCTCTCGCCGAGGTCGAAGTTGAAGCTCTCCAGTCGAGGTTGGCCCGATCGCTCGGGGGAGATCTTATCTCTTTTGGCCGAGGTTGATGCGGACGCTCGCGTTAGGACGAGGTTCTCCTCCTGTTCCTAACTTCGACTTTGCTCACGTTAGGACGAGGTTCTCCTCATGTTCCTAATGGGCTGTGGGGGCGCATTCGAACCATCGTCCGTCTCCTCCCATCTCATCTAAGGTGAACGAGGCTTTCGACTTTGCTCGTGTTAGGATGAGGTCCTCCTCCTATTTCTAACGGGCTGTGGAGGCACATACGGACCATCGTCCGTGCCTCTCCCCCCATCTCGTCCTTCATGAACGAGGCCTTCAACTTTGCTCGCATTAGGACGAGGTCCTCCTCCTGTTCCTAATGGGCTGTGGGGGCACATTCGGACATCGTCTGTCTCCCCCCATCTCGTCTAAGATGAACGAGACCTTCGACTTTGCTCGCGTTAGGACGAGATCCTCCTTCTGTTCCTAATGGGATGTGGGGGCACATACGGACCATCGTCCGAGCCTCTCCCCCCATCTCGTCCTTCGTGAACGAGGCCTTCGACTTTGGGAAGGTCTTATTTTCCGCGGCTAAAGTTGACCCAAGGGAGATCTTGTCTCCTACAGCCGAGTTTGCCTCGGGGGAGATCCTATCTCCTGCAGTCGAGCTTTCTCCGGAGGAGATCTTATCTCCTACAGCCGTGGTTGACTCGGAGGTGATCTCATCTCCTGCAGTCGAGGTTTTCTCGAGGGAGATTTTATCTCCTGTCGAGGTTGTTGCTTGCGTTAGGATGAGATTCTCCTCCTGTTTCTAACGCGGCAATTATTGACTGCTTCTTTCTGGCAGCGCATGCCCAAATTCTGTGTTTCAGGATCGTGGTAGCGTCGTTCCTCCGCATCCTCTCCGGCAATAAGTCCTAGGTCGGACGACCTCTTCTATCTCATGCTGGCCTTCTCAATTTGGAGCAAGCTCTTGGCTTTGTCGCTGGAAGACGATGAATCATCGATGTACCAAGCTCCTCCTTGGGGTAACGTTGATGACGCCGTGAGATGGCCGACCTTGTAGTTTGTGGTTATGGCAGCGCCCTTAGCCGATCTTCTCCTGCCGAAGGAATTTACCCAGCCACTCCTTTCTGACGAGCTTCTCAATTTTGTCTCGTAGCTGGATGCATTCCTCTGTGTCATGGTCGTGGTCGCGATGGTAGAGGTAGTACTTGCTTCGATCGTGCTTGTTTTGGGGAGACCGAACCCTTCTGATCTTGGCAGCTGGTTCCTAACTTCGATGAGAATTCGAGTTCGAGGAGCATTAAGGGGGGTGTAATCACAGAATCTTTCGGGAGGAGGGCTTCTTTGCACCCCTCTATCGGAGCTTCCTTGGTGGCGAGCTCGAGGTGAAGTTCGGCCTCACTTGTGCTGGGAAGGTCGTGGATGCGGCTGGACTTGCGAAATCCTCCGCGGGGATTCCTTGGTGGTGAGCTCGAAAAGTTCGGGCCTTGTGCTGTGGAGATCATAAGTGCGGCCGAACTTCATTTCGTCCCTTTGTGAAACCTGCGAGAGAACTTCATGCCCTTTGTCGGAGCTTCCTTGGAGTCAGGGAGTCCTCGCTTGTCCTGGGGCGGTCGTGAGCGCGGCCGAACTTCATCTCACCTTCTGTGAAATCTTTGTAGGGATCTTCCTTGGTGACATACTCGAGCGGGAGTTGTTTGCACCGAACTTCATTCCGTCGATGAGGTTTGAGGGGGAGTTCGGTCTCACTTGCATCGAACTTCATTCGGCGGGAGAACTTCATTCTGCCCTTGCTTGTGCTGAACTTTCTGCTTCTTTTGTCCAGACTTCCTTGACAACGAGCTCAAGGGTGAGCTCGGCTTTCCTTGAGCTGCCGAACTTCATTCCGCTTTCCCGCGAAAGCTTCCATGGGAGGACTTCATGCCACTTCATCGGGGCTTCCTTGGAGTCATACTCGAGAGGGAGTCCTCGCTTGTCCTGCGGCGGTTGTGAGCTCGGCCGAACTTCGTCTCACCTCGTATGAAATCTTTGTAGGAGGCTTCCTTGGTGACATACTCGAGCTGAAGTTCGGCCTCACTTGCGCCGAACTTCATTCCGATGATGAGATTTGAGGGGAGAGTTCGGCCTTGCGTGCGCCGAACTTCATTCTGATGACGAGTTTTGAGGTAGAGTTCGGCCTCACTTGCGCTGAACTTCGCTCCACTTTCCTACGAAAGCTTCCGCGGGAGGACTTCATGCCCCTTCCTCGATGATGAGCTTCGATGGGGAGCTCGGCTTTCTTCGCGCCGAACTTCATTCCGCTTTTCCATGAAATCCTCAACGGGAGAACTTTCTGCTGCTTTTGTCCGGACTTCCTTTAGGACGAGCTCGAGGGGAGCTCGGCTTTCCTCGCGTCGGACTTCATTCCGAATCTTCATTCCGTTTTCTCGCGAGACCCTCCGTGGGAGAACTTTCTGCTTCTTTGTCGGAGCTTCTTCGATGATGAGCTTCGAGGTCGTTGACATGGCCGAACTTCATTCCGCCTCCTTGCAAAATCTTCTATGGGAAAACTTTTTCCTTCTTTACCCGAACTTCCTTGACGATGAGCTCGAGGTGGAGCCCGGCTTTGCTTTAGCTGCCAAACTTCACTCTGCCTCTTGTGAATTTTTTGTAGGGAGTTTCGTTGATAACATACTCAAGATGAGGGAAATTCGGCCTGACTTGAGCGATGAGCTTCGAGGGGGAGTTCGGCTTTGCTTCCGCCGAACTTCATTCCGATGATGAGCTTTAAGGGGGAGTTTGGCTTCGCTTCCACCGAACTTCGTTCCGATAATAAGCTTCGAGGGAGAGTTCGGCTTCGCTTCCATCGAACTTCGTTCTGACCTCCTTGTGAAACCTTCTGTGGGAGAACTTCTGCTCTCCGTTTCTCTTTTCTAAGGGCGATTGGTATGCCCAAATGCTTTTTCTTAAGGCCGGTTCCTCACGTCCTCATGGTGGATTTGCTGGCAAAGTTTCCATCGGAGGTTGTCGCACGGCCAACATCATCTCAGCGGGGCAACGGACTCGACCAGCAAGTTGAACTGCTCCACGTCTGCGATGGCTTCGTGTGGGAACTGGGCTGCCGGGGCTGAGACAGGAACAGACGGATCTGGCGCGCAGGCTGCCGATCGTCGAGTCGAAGCTCTCGAGGCATTTTCTCTTCAGAAGAGAACTCTAGTGAGGAAGAAGAGGGATCTCCGGAGAGAGAGAAATCGTCATCGAGCACTCCTTTAAGAATAAGGGAACCTCGGCTTCCTTTAAGAGAGAAATCATCGCTGGGCCCTTCCTCTAGCGCCAATCTGTTGGCGCAAAATCTGATCATCGTCGAAATCTTTCATTGGAGTGGAGGTCGATGAGGTCGCCGTCGGGGACCTGCAAAATAAAGTCCTGTCCGGAGCCGGTGGGGGGTGGCTCCAGCAGGACCCTCCGACGATCAAGTCAGCTCCAGTCAATAGGAATGGAGTGCTCGGTATGGAGTTCGGTAGAGTTTTGAGGAAAAGAGAAGGGTTTTAAGAACCTTCTCTAAGCGTATCTGGAGGATCCTTTTTATAGAGGAAGGATATTGTAACTGCCTTGATTAATGACTGTCGTAACTGTCCTGATCAATGCCGATCGTTATTGACTTGACAAATGCTGATCGTTATTGACTTAATAAATGCCGATCGTTATTATCGTGTAACCATTTAGTAGTGGGATCTGTCATAAGAAGTTCGGCTTTCATGAAAGTTTGGCCATTGAGAAGCCCGTTCGCTGAAGAAGTCCGTAGGGAGTCTGGCTTCCGTAGAAGTCCGACCGCTGGAGAAGTCCACAGAAAGTCCGGCTTTCATAGAAGCTCGACCGCTGGAGAAGTCTGTAGGGAGTCTGGCTTTCGTAGAAGCTCGACCGCTGGAGAAAGCTAAGAAGTTCGATCGAGGGACTATTGCTGTGGAGTTCGGCCGGCTGAAGGGACGGCCGCTTGAGGAGTTCGACCGCTGGAAGTTCGAAGGAGCTCGACCCCTTAGCAGTTCAATCGACTGTAATAGTTCGGCCAAGATCCATCCGTCGAAGTTCTTCCGTGGCTACTGGCCGCATCAGGCTGGGCACCAAACTTGACTTCGACAGGAGCGGGATTTATCCCCAATAATTTTTTTCAACCTCGGCTAGAGATAAGATCTCCCTCAAGCTTCAACGTCTATATCAATAGGAGATAAGATCTCCTTCAACTTCGGCTGGAGATAAGATCTCCTCCAAGCTTCAAAGTCTACGTCAACATGAGATAAGATCTCCTTCAGCCTCGGCTTGAGATAAGATCTCCTCCGAGTTTCAAAGTCTATGTCAACAGGAGATAAGATCTCCTTCAACCTCAGCTTGAGATAAGATCTCCTCCGAACTTCAACGTCTATATCAATAGGAGATAAGATCTCCTTCAACTTCAACCTCAACCTCAGCTGAAGACAAGATCTCCCCCGAGCTTCAACTTTAATCTCGATTGGAGATAAGATCTTCCCCAAGCTTTAACGTCTACATCAACAGAAGATAAGATCTCTCTCGAGCTTCAACTTCAACCTCGATTGGATACAAGATCTCCTCCGAACTTCAACTTCAATCTCGATCAAAGATAAGATCTTCCTCGAGCTTCAATCTGAACTAGTGTAGAGCCCAGAAGTGGACTTTGGCAGTCACCTTTTTTGTACTTCCTTTCTTCGAATTTTGAACTCGAAAGTAGGAAGACCATTATTGGGAATAAATTTCACTCCCACCGAAGTCCAACCTGATGCTTAGCCTAATGCAACCGATAATCACGGAAGAGCTTCAATCCAGAATTCTTTCTCCAGCGGTCGAACCCCAACCGATCTCCTTCAGTAGTCAAACTCGTTCAGTAGCCAAACTCCTTCAGCGGCCGAGCTCCATCCAAATTTTTTCTTTAATCGAATTTCTACAGGAGCCGAACTCCTTTTGGACTTTTTTTTTCAGTCCAGTGCCTCTAGGAGCCGAACTTCTTTCAAATTTTTTCTTCAATCGGACTCCTTCAGAAGCCAAACTTCTTCCAAATTTCTTCTTCAATTAAATTTTTTCAGGAGTCAAATTTCTTCTGAATTTCTCCTTCAGTCGGATTTCTATATGAGTCAAACTTCTTCTGAATTTCTCCTTCAGTCGGACTTCTCTAGGAGTCGAACTCCTTTCGAACTTCTTCTTTAGTTGGACTTCTCCAGAAGTCGAACTTCTTCCGAATTTCTCCTTTAGTTGAATTTTTAAAGGAGCCAAACTCCTTCCAAATTTTTTTTTCAATCGGATTTCTACAAAAGTTGAACTCCTTTCGAATTTTTTCTTCAGTTAGATTTCTTTGGGAGCCAAACTCCTTCCAAACTTCTCCTTCAGACTAGTGCCTACAGGAGCTGAACTCCTTCTGAATTTTTTCTTTAGTTCAGTGCCTCCAGGAGTCAAACTCCTTCTGAATTTTTTCTTCAGTTGGACTCCTTCAGGAGCCGAACTTCTTTCAAATTTTTTCTTCAGTCAGATTTCTTCAGGAGCTAAATTTTTTCTAAATTTCTCCTTCAGTCGGACTCCTCCAGGAGCCAAACTTCTTCCAAACTTCTCCTTTAGTCGAACTCCTCCAGGAGCCAAACTTCTTCCATATTTCTTCTTCAGTCGGATTTCTACAGAAGTCGAACTCCTTCTGAATTTCTCCTTCAATCGAATTTCTATAGGAGCCGAACTCTTTCTGAACTTTTTCTTCAGTCAGACTCCTCCAGGAGCTGAACTCCTTCCGAATTTCTTCTTCAATCGGACTCCTCCAGGAGCCAAACTTCTTTCGAATTTCTCCTTCAGTCAGATTCCTCCAGGAGCCGAACTTTTTTTGGACTTCTTCTTCAATCAGACTCCTCTAGG
This sequence comes from Cocos nucifera, assembly GCA_006176705.1. Classification (NCBI taxonomy): domain Eukaryota; kingdom Viridiplantae; phylum Streptophyta; class Magnoliopsida; order Arecales; family Arecaceae; genus Cocos; species Cocos nucifera. The sequence continues at coordinate 4,288,575 of QRFJ01000002.1, read as the reverse complement.
AGTCGAACTCCTTTCAGATTTCTTCTTCAGTCAGATTTCTCCAGGAGCCGAACTTCTTCCAAATTTTTTCTTCAGTCGGACTCCTCCAGGAGCCGAACTCCTTCCAAACTTTTTCTTCGATCAGACTCCTCCAGGAGTCGAACTCCTTCCGAATTCCTCCTTCAGTCGGATTTTTACAGAAGTCGAATTTCTTTCGAATTTCTCCTTTAGTCAGATTTCTTCAGAAGCCAAACTCTTTTCGGACTTCTCCTTCAGTCGAATTTCTCCAACGAATTACTTTCAGATTTCAGCTAGCATACCTCTTGGATGATCTCCTCTAGCCGTATTTCCTTTAGAAGTTCGAACTCCTCTAAAATTGATGTATGTCAAAGCTCTTCACCGATCAATGCCTGCTTCCTCCGAACTTCGACCATTAAATCTCAACGAACGGCCACTTCATGGCAACGGACATCACTTTCTGTAATAAACTCCACATGGTCACAAGCGGTCCACTACCGGACGGTTACGAAAAGCTCTGTCTATAAAAAAAGATCCTCCAGATATGTTTTCTCTAAGCTCTCTTCTTCTTTTCGAAATTCTGCTGAATTCTTTCCTGAGCACTCCATTTCTGTTAGTCAGAAGAGCTGACTTGATTGTTGGAGGGTCCTATCGGTGCTACCATCATCGACTTCGAACGAAACTTTATTTTATAGATTACCGACGGTGATCTCGTCTTCCTCGACTCCAGCTTGATCTAGTATCAACCAGATTCTGTACCAATAGATATAATTCATACAACAGCATCATGCTATTAATTCTTGCAATTGCATCTAGGCATTAGTAATGTTCTAATTGTCGGCAAACGAATAGCCATATATATTCTAGAGAGTTGCTGCTGTCATAGTTACTTGCATCCCAAGCTTTAAAAAAGTTTATGGTATGAGCGACGTGTCATTTGGTCAGACATCATCTATGCACGATGAGAGCTGCGGATAGAGCAAATTATCATTAAGGATGATTCTACGACCATGATTGATTAGATTCAGGATGAGATGACTCATAGAAATGATCATCTACTTCTTCAGGATATTCAATTGTATGTTCGTGATTGCATGATGGCATCGACTCAGCATGTCCATCGAAAGATAAACGGCATTGCCGACTGGATTGCTTTTTTTATGATGGAGCATATCGATGACTGAATTTGGTGGGATCAGTTCTGCCCGTATAGTCTAAAAAATATTTTATTTTTTTGATGTTGTGGATGCACCTGCATTAAGTTGGGGTAAACATCCGCTCGTAAAAAAAAAAAAAAAACCCTTATGGTCCCTCATGCACGTTGTGACTGCGGGCTTTCACTTGTTTTATCGTCTCCTCTTTCTTTGCTTGGAGTTTCATTATTATTGGGGCCTTTTTATTTGCATCGAAAATGCATTTTCTCTGGATCCGCGTCAAGGGTATATCCATCTTATATATTAGGGAAAGTTATTGACCAGTCCTTACGTAGACCTGAGTGTAACAAAAAGCTCTTGCATGCTGACCAAGTTTTTAATCACCAGTCCACATGGCGCGCTAAGTTTTTTTTTTTAATAGCCCTTCCCTCGCAAATATGCAGTCCATGGTTTTCATTGTCAACTGACGATGGATGGGAGAGGGATCGGAAATTTGAAGGACCGGTCGCAAGGTCTTTTCCTATGTTAAATTACTGCATATGTTATAATTTTCCATCATCCATGCATCCTGATTTACGTTATTTCCTAATTAAGCTTCTTGGCTTTCTCTTTCTCTCTCATTATGTATTTAATCTTTACTTATTGATAAAGCTTCTTTATTGGTAACCTGTGCCACCTGTCACCAAATGATCAACTAATCTAATTTTCACAGCGAAGGATTAGGATTCCACATGAAAAGGAGGCCCATTGTCAGAAATTAGCACAGGCTACGTACTATCGGGTCGGACGAGCTGTCCAAGCCGATGCCGTGTACAATCTGGTATCCTTCCATCCAAGCCTGAGGGTGCCATCTCCTTGAAAGATGGTGTACCCCAAGGAAGGTGGGAACATGTTAAGGATGAGCTGAGCCTGTGCCATGGAGTTGCCACTCATGGGCATCTGCACGAACCCTCGGCAAGCTAGCTCCATTCGCCAACTCACAAACTTCTCCTCCCCACTTCGAGCCGGGCCTCCGATCGCCAGTATATTGTTGATCTCCCTCGACAGGAGCCCATGCTCCACTCGGTGCCGGCTGGGGTTATCGAATGGCAACGACATGCCCAACGAATCAAAGATCGCGGAGTAGTAGTGCAGCGACTCCACGAACCGATCCAGAAACGAGCCGGTGTGTGCCATCTCTTGCTCCACCAAGGTGATCACCCTGGGGGCCAACAGCTCCAGCAGCCTCATGGTGTTGCGATCGGGCCCGGTAGCGTCGTACAATGTATGTTGCAGCCAATGGACGGCCACAGCCTCCCCCCTCTGGCTCGGGACCATGGATGGGTCCACGTCTCCAGCCCGCTCTGCGATGGGGTGGAATTCAAACGACATCCCGAGCCTCCTGGCAAAGTTGGAGAGCTGCCTGCCGGTCTCCTCGAGCATGGCCATGGATGTGCCGAGACCGGTCATCCTCACATGCGGGGGGCCGTCGGCCCTCGTTGCGAGGATGTGGAAGAGGGCAGGCCATTGGAGGCCTTGCATGATGTCGAGGTCGATGATGTGGACCCTCTCCTTCTGGTGTAAGGCCTCGAGAATTGCTTGGTTGGCCGTGAAGTGCGCGAATTTAATGAAAGGGGAGATGTTGTTGTAGGCCTGGAAGGCCGAAAGGATGCTCCTGTGGGGGACTAAAGGGGAGCAGAACCCGAGCCATGAGTTCATGACCCTAGAGGTCATGGCCTTGGTGAAGTAGGCCACGACTCTCTCAGCACAGGACGGCGAGTAGGGGGAAGCCATTTGGGTCAATTCGAGCAGCATCCTGTTGGCCTGGGGCAGGTTCTCCGTAGATATAGCTACCGCACACTCCAACAAAATTGTTATCATGTTCAACCCGTGCTCGTCTCTTTCGGCCAAGCTTTTGCTGCTTCGACTCTCGCCGCCGCATGCGGCGCTCTCGTGGACTCTTCTTGGAGCCTTTCGGGACCGATACTCATCTGGTGACGTGGTGATATTGTCCGTGGGTAGAGAAGTATCCATCGGGAAGCCATTAGTGCTAGGGGAGGCTTCGGAGAAGGGACTTGCAACTTGTTCCATGAAGTCTGAGAGGTTGGTGTTGGTGCAGTGGCCATCGAGCACCGGCCTGGCCGTCGTGGACGGGAGATTGGAGATGTGATGGGGAACCGGGAACCCGGCTGGGGTGTAGTCCCAGGTCTCGCTGGGTTGGACCAAGTTAAGGGCACCATTCACTACCTCGAAGTCTCCTTTCATCATGGTGTTGGATGGAGACTTAGCATGAAAGTAGAATGGGAGGGGGGAGAAGAAAGGAGGGAAGGGGGTGGGAGCTTTTAACGAGATTTGGGGGCTGGTTTACCGAGTCAATTGGGAGTCGAGGTTGAGAGGAGCTAAAGAAAGGGCGGCCACTTTCCGCAATTCCAACAATTATGACTCGGTTTGGCCGGCTAAAAAGGACACACAAATGAAGTTAAATCTGTCAAAGACAAGCCCATGTCATGTTGGCAGTGATAGCTTGGATTAAAAACTGAGTTATGATTTACTTTTACTTGCAAATTACTTCAACTGTTGCAGAGGGAGGAGGCACGGCTGGTTGGCGTATTAATTTAACCATGTAAAAATGGATGATAATATGGTTACGTGGGGTTGAGTGACTAGGGGACGGGAGCTGTCTGATAGGGCAAATATGTCACAGGGGTTGGAAGGACTTGCAAAGAACAACTGCCCACCAAGCATGCAAATGGTCTGATTCGATTAAGAAAAAGCCTTATGGTGATTTAGGCATTATTTATTTAGATATAATAATTAGAGTTTGGGTAAGCCAGGAAGCCTTTTTAGGGAATATACTAGTGATCTTCACATTGAATTCTTCCACAATAAATATTAGATTGAAACTGATGTGAAGAGCAGATTAAAAATGGAGTTACAATCATACAAAGTTTCAATTATCATGTCGTTGAAGTTTTTCCCTTCCTCAAATAAAACAAAAAGATTAAAGAAAAGTTCCACGTCAAATGCAGCGTTTCTTCTCCATATTAATAAGTGATCCATTATTTAATAATGTTGGCGTCCAACAGTATTTCTAAGTTGATGAAAAAGGCCGGGATGGAATACTATCTGATCAGGAACGCAATATTAAAAAAATCAATTATAAAATTACCTGGCAGTTGGTTAGCAACGATAGTTTAGATGCTAAACTCCAATTATGGTTTTTGGTCGCTAATATTCATATTGACGTTAATGGTGATGTCATGATGATCAAATGATGATATTGGTGCAGAATCTGATCGATGCTGAATTGAGCTGAAATTAAGGAGGAAGAGGTCACCATCGGTGATCTACAAAATAAAATTTCATTCGGAGTCGGTAATAGTAGTTTCGGCAGGATCCTCCGACGATCAAATCAGCTCTTCTGGCCAACAGAAATAGAGTGCTCAGATAAGAATTCAATAAAATTTCGGAAATGAGAAGAGAGCTTAGAGAAAACGTATCTGAAAAGTTTCTTTTTATAGACGGAGCCTATAGCACACTGATAGTGACGGTCGTAACCATCCGGTAGTGGGCCGCTCAGAGCCACGTAGAGTTTGTTATGGAGAGATGTATCCATTGTCGTGATGTGATCATTCATTGAGATTTAATAGTCGAAGTTCAGAGGAAGCAAGCGTTGATTGGTGAAGAGCTTTGACATACATCAATTTCAGAGAAGTTCGGACTCCTAAAGAAAATACGACTAGAGATCATCCGAAAAGAATGCTAGCTGAAATATGAAAGTAATCTGCTGGAGTAATCCAACTGAAGAAAAAGTCCTGAAAGAGTTCGGCTCCTGAAGGAATCTAAGGAATCCGATTGGAGGAGAATTTCGAAAGGAGTTCGGCTCCTATAGGAATCCAACTGAAGGAGAGGTTCGAAAAAAGTTCGGCTCCTGGAGGCATCCGACTGAAGGAGAGGTTCGGAAGGAGTTCGGCTCCTGAAGGCATCCGACTGAAGGAGAGGTTCGGAAGGAGTTCGGCTCCTGGAGAAACTTAACTGAAGGAGAAGTCCGGAAGGAGTTTGGCTCCTGTAGGCATTTGACTGAAGGAGATGTCTGAAAAGAGTTCGACTCCTAGAAAAATCTGACTGAAGAAAAAGTTCGACTCATATAGGCATCCGATTGAATGAGAGGTCCGAAAGAAGTTTGGCTCCTAAAGAAACTTGACTGAAGGAGAAGTTCAGAAGGAGTTCGGCTCCTGGAGGCATCCGACTGAAGGAGAGATCCGGAAGGAGTTTGGCTCCTGGAGGAACTTGACTGAAGGAGAAGTCTGGAAGAAGTTCGGCTCCTGTAGGCATCCGACTGAAGAAGAAATTTGGAAAGAGTTTAGCTCCTGAAAGCATCCGACTAAAGGAGAGGTCCGAAAATAGTTTGGCTCCTGTAGAAATCTGACTGAATGAGAGATTCAAAAAAAGTTTGGCTCCTGAAGAAATTCGATTGAAGGAGAAGTCTGAAAAAAGTTTGACTCCTGAAGGCATCCGACTGAAGAAGAGGTCCGAAAGAAGTTTGGATCCTGGAGGCATCCGATTGAAGGAGAGGTCCAAAAGGAGTTAGACTCTTAAAGAAACTTGATTGAAGGACAAATTCGGAAGGAGTTTGGCTCCTGGAGGAACTTAACTGAAGGAAAAGTCCAGAAAGAGTTTGGCTCCTGTAGGCATCCAACTGAAGAAGAGGTCTGAAAGAAGTTCGACTCCTATAGGAATCCAACTGAAGGAGAGGTCCGGAAGGAGTTCGACTTCTGAAGGCATCTGACTGAAGGAGACATCCGAAAGGAGTTTGGCTCTTAGAGGAATTCAACTGAAAAAGAGGTTCAGAAAGTGTTTGGCTTCTAAAGAAACTTGATTGAAGGAGAAATCTGAAAGGAGTTCAGCTCCTATAGGCATCCGATTGAAGAAGAAATTTGGAAGGAGTTCAACCACTAGAGGAGTTCAGCCACTGAAGGAGTTTAGCTAGGGCCCGACCGTTGGAGGAGTTCGGTTGGGGTTCAATCGCCAGAAGAGTTCGATGAAGTTCGACCGCTGGAGGAGAATTCTCGATCGAAGCTCTTCTATGATTATCAGTTGTATTAGGCTAAGCATTAGACTGGACTTCGATGGAAGTGGGGTTTATCCCCAACAATAGTCTCCTTACTTTCGAATTCAAAATTTGAAGAAAGGGAATACAAAAAAGGTGACTGTCGAATTCCTCTTCCAGGCTCTGCACCCATTCAGGTTGAAGCTCGGGGGAGATCTTATCTTCAGTTGAGGTTGAAGGAGATCTTATCTCCTATTGAGGTTGGCGTTGAAGCTCGGAAGAGATCTTATCTTCAGTCGAGGTTGAAGGAGATCTTATCTCCTATTGAAGGATTGAAGTTCGGAGAAGATCTTATCTCCAGCCGAGGTTGAAGGAGATCTTATCTCCTATTGAGGTTGGCGTTGAAGCTCGGGGAGATCTTTTCTTCAGTCGAGGTTGAAGAAGATCTTATCTCCTATTGAAGGATTGGAGCTCAAGAAAGATCTTATCTTCTGTTAAAGTTGATGTTGAAGCTCGGGGGAGATCTCATCTCCAGCCAAGATTGAAGTTGAAGCTCGAGAGAGATCTTATCTTTAATCGAGATTTAAGTTGAAGTTGAAGCTCGGGAAAGATCTTATCTCCAACCGAGGCTGACGTTGAAGTTGAAGCTCCGGGGAGATCTTATCTCCAACCGAGGTTGACATTGAAACTCGGGAGAGATCTTATCTCCAATCGAGGTTGAAGTTGAAGCTTCAGGAAGATCTTATCTCCAGCTGAGGTTGAAGTTGAAGCTCGGAAGAAATCTTATCTCCAGCCAAGGTTGAAGCTGAAGTTAAAGCTCGGAGAAGATCTTATCTTCAGTCGAGGCTGATGTTGAAGTTGAAGCTCATGAGAGATTTTATCTCCAATCGAGGCTGACATTGAAATCGAAGCTCAAGAAAGATCTTATTTTCAGCCAAGGTTGACATTGAAACTCGAGGAAGATCTTATCTCCAGCCAAGGTTGAAGTTGAAGCTCCGAAAAGATCTTATCTCCAGTCGATATTGAAGTTGAAGCTCGGAAGAAATCTTATTTCCAATCGAAGTTGAAGTTGAAGTTGAAGCTCGGAGGAGAATTCTGGTCCTGGGTTTCCGCGCTTGCTGCTTGTTGCGGACGTCGAGCTTGTTGTGAACGTCGAACTTATCGTGGACGTCGAACTTATCATAGACGTCAAACTAGGATCTCTCTTACAAATCAGGAAAAGATTCTGTCTTTTGCATTTGACGTAGTCAGGTTGTCGTGGGAAAGCACATGTAAGGATTCTCCACCGAGCTTCTTTCTTCTCCTCATCTTTGGTCTATGGGATTCCAACCTTTGCTCATACTAGGACGAGGTTCTCCTCCTATTCCTAACAGGCTATAGGGGCATATTTAGGATTATTGTCGGGGCCTCTCCTCTCACCTCATCTAAAATGAACGAAGCCTTCAACTTTACTCACGTTAGGATGAGGTTCTCCTCCTATTTCTAACGGGCCGTGGGGACATATAAGGGCTATTGTTCGGGCCTCTTCCCCCATCTCATCTAAAATGAACGAGGTCTTCGACTTTGCTCACGTTAGGATGAAGTTATCCTCCTATTCTTAATGGACTGCGGGGGCACATAAGGGCTATTATCATGGCCTCTCCTCCCATCTCGTCTAAAATGAATGAGGCTTTCGACTTTGTTCATGTTAGGACAAGGTTCTCCTTCTATTCCCAATGGGCTACGGAGGCACATAAGGGCCGTTGTCAGGGCCTGTCCCTCCATCTCATCTAAAATGAATGAGGTCTTCGACTTTGCTCATGTTAGGATGAGGTTCTCCTCCTATTCCTAATGAGCTGTGAGGGCACATAAGGGCCACTGTCAGAGCCTCTCCCCCCATCTCGTCTAAAATAAATGAGATCTTTGACTTGTCCATGTTAGGACGAGGTTCTCCTTCTGTTCCTAACATAATCACTTTTGATTGTTTCTTTCCTATCATCATATAGTTTTTGCACTAAGAAACAATAATATTAAAATAGAGGAGTTTTATTGAAGAAAAATTATCGACAGTACATTCTCAGATTCTCTGAGTTTCAAGATCGTGAGAGCATTATTTCTTCGAGCTCCTTCAGACGATAAGTTTCGGACCGAACGATCTTCTCTACTTCATATGGACCTTTCCAATTTGGGAAAAGCTTTTTTTAGCTTTGAGGCTGAGAGATGACGGCTCACCAAAGTACTAAACTCCCTAGAGATAGCATTGATGATGCTGAAAGATGATAGATCTCCTTGTTGTTCCTCCCTCATTGGTGGTTCTAGCTGCGGTAGTGCTCTTTGTTGATCTTCTCTTGCCTCAGACCGATGTCTGTGGAGCATTGAGGGAGGCATAGTTATGAAATCTTCTAGGAAAAACTTTTTCACGTCCTTCCATTGGAGCTTCTTTAACGACGAGCTCGAGGAGAAGTTCGGGCTCACTTACGCTCGAAAGAAGTCCATGAGCACGGTCAAACTTCATTCAGCTCTCCATCAGCCGTGGGTTTACTAGACTCGTCCGCCTATAGCTCTCCTGTGGCTTTCTCATCTCTCAATTTAAAGGCTTCTTCCACTCGAACATATCCTTCAGTCCGAGCTAGCAGATCGACAAAGTTTTTGGGATACTTCTTCTCCAGGAAGAACAGCAAATCATTCTTCTGAAGGCCATCCTTGAGTGTGGCCATTGCAACAGACTGGTCCAGGTTTTGGACCTTCAATGCAGCAGCGTTAACTTGGATGACATAAGTTTGGATAGATTTTTTCTTCTTCTGCATGATATTCATCAGAAAATCCGAATCTCGGTATGGACGTCGGCTGTTGATGAAGTGAGCCACAGACTGATGGCTGTCTGATCAAAGAAGAAGATCGTACCCAACTTTAATGTCGAGTATCAGTTTCTTACTGCTTCCTTTAAGGTAGATGAAAAAGCTCGGCATAAGATGGCGTCTGGTGCGCCATGGAGCAGCATCATAGTCCGAGAGGCCTCTGGATGATCGATCGGATTAGAGATTTCATCGTAGCTTTCAAATCAGGGGAAGCTCAAAGTTCGATGGGACGGACTCTTGCATAATCTTCTAGAAAAAAGGAGGGTCAGTGCAAATATCGTTACAGTGGATGGAGGGGGCGTGACGGAGTTCTTCGATTCATCGACTTATTTTCTGAAGCTTTTGATCAAGGAGATCTTTACAGTCATTGATCTTCAGATTTTTTTGGCCGAGCGGGTGTGAAGCCTCCCCCTAGGTCGAGTCATGGTCCGAGCAAGGGCTCTCCATCCTCTGCTTCTTTTTTTTGAAGATCAGAGATCGGATAGCCCAAGTTAACCATCCCTAGATCGGATCACGGGGCTCTGAGGAAGTCTGCTCTTATCGAATCGATGCTTGGACCTGTCGATGTATGGCTTGCACCACCTTCATGAGATCACGAACCTATTGGATTAGCAGGTTAAACTACTCCGTATCCATCATGGCTGCAGGCGGAGCTTGAGTTGCCGAGGCTGAAGCGAGAGCGGAAAGATTTGGATGGGATCTGGCTGCAGAGGCTGTTAATCGTCAGGTCAAAGCTTTTCTGTGAGGCATTTTTTTTTGAAGAATTTTAGAGAGGAAGAAGAGAGATCGCTGTTGAGCACTCCTTTAAGAATAAGGAATCCTCAAAAATAGAGGGTCCTTCCTCTAGCGCCAATTCTGTTGGTGCAGAATCTGGTCAACGTCGGATCGAGCTAGAGTTGAGGAGGAAGAGGTCACCGTCGGTGACCTACAAAATAAAGTCCTGTTTGAAGTCGATGGTGGTGGCCCCGACAGAACCCTCCGACGATCAAGTCAGCTCTTTTGGCCAATAGAAATAGAGTGCTCGGGCAAGAATTCAACACAATTTTAGAAAGAGGAAGAAAGCTTAGAGAAAACATATCTGGAGAATTTCTTTTTATAGATAGAGTCTATAGCAGACTGATAGTAACAGCCATAACTGTCCGATAGTAGGCCGCTCAAGATCACGTGGAGTTTGTTACGTTGAGAGGTGTCCGTTGCCGTGATGTGGCCGTTCGTTGAAATTTAATAGTCGAAGTTCGGAGGAAACAGACGTTGGTTGATGAAGAGTTTTGACATACATCAATTTCAGAGAAGTTCAGACTCCTAAAGAGAATACGGCTAGAGGAGATCATCCAGAAGGAATGCTAGTTGAAATCTAGAAGTATTCTACTAGAGAAATCTGACTGAAAAAGAAGTTCGAAAGGAGTTTAGCTCTTGGAGGAATTCGAGAAATCTGACTGAAGGAGAAGTTCAGAAGGAGTTCGGCTCCTGAAGGCATCCGACTGAAGGAGAGGTCCGGAAGGAGTTCGGCTCCTGGAGGAACTTGACTAAAGAAGAAGTTCGGAAGGAGTTCGGCTCCTATAGACATCCGACTGAAGGAGAGGTCCGAAAAGAGTTTGGCTTCTAGAGGAATCCAATTGAAAGAAAAGTTTCGAAGGAGTTCGGCTCTTGAAAAAGTTCGATCGAAGGAGAAATCTGGGAGGAGTTCGATCGAAGGAGAAGTTCGAAAGGAGTTCGACTCTTGTAGGCATCTGACTAAAGGAGAGGTCCGGAAGGAGTTCGGCTCCTAGAGGAACTTGACTGAAGGAGAAATCTAGAAGGAGTTCGGCTTCTGTAAGCATCCGACTGAAGGAGAGATCCGGAAGGAGTTTGGCTCCTGTAAGAATTCGACTGAAGGAGAGGTCCGAAAGAAGTTCGGCTCCTAAAGACATCCGACTGAAGAAGAGATCCGAAAGGAGTTCGGCTCCTGTAGGAATCCGACTGAAGGAGAGGTTCGAAAAGAGTTCGGCTCCTGGAGGAATCTGATTGAAGGAGATTGAAGGAGATGTCCGAAAAAAGTTTGGCTTCTGGAGGAATCCGATTGAAGGAGAGATCCGAAAGGAGTTCGGCTCCTGTAGGCATCCAATTGAAGGAAAAATCCGAAAGGAGTTCGGTCGCTGGAGGAGTTCAGCCGCTGAAGGAGTTCGGCTAAGGCTCGGCCGCTGAAGAAGTTTGGCTGGGATTCGATCACTGAAGGAGTTCGATGAGGTTCGATCGCTAGAGGAGAATTTTCGATCGAAGCTCTTCCGTGATTACTAGTTGCATTAGGCTAAGCATCAGGCTGGATTTCGGCGAAAGCGGAATTTATCTCCAATAGATGATATTTGGCAAAGTAATTAAATTATTAACAAACTAACAAATAAATAAACTACATATTGATTATTAATATAATGAACCGTGCAGCTCGTTTAAGGTATTTGCATTTAGACAATTTAATTTTAGGATGGTGAAAGCATACCCATCTTCCGGCATGATGGCCCAGCCATTAGCGATTCTACTATATTATATATAAGTAATCCCTCTCATTCTCATATTATATCAAGTGACCTATAGTTTAGCAATGCCGGATAGACTAATTCAAAGTAAGATCCACAAATGGCACGTATGTTTGTATCCATAGGGCATTGCATGCAAACGCAAACACGTGGAACTCACAAGTCACCATGATGGTAGCTTTATTTGGTTGCAGAAGAAGCTTTGAAGAAATCGCCAGAGTATTAGACCTCCATTTGGGAGACAAACACAATGTTTCCATCTATATAATAATCAGAGGTTCAACTGCTGAAAGCTTTCTTTGATGTATATGATGTCCTAGTCCTGCTTCGTGCTGTAGCCATGGCTAAGCCCAAGGCCATCTTGTTTTCTCCTTGGATCTATCTTGTCTTTGGCCTTAATATTGTTTCATCACAAGGCCATTTAATTTGTTCCCTTGGATCTATCTTGTCTTTTGCCTTAATGTTATTCCCTCACACTAATTGTAATGCCCCCAATTTGGTAATTAGCACGGTGATTGAGTAGTGTAAGAGAAGTTAATTAAGACATCCAAAATAGTTCTTAAATCATTGCCACAAACGATTGACTTGGTAATATTGTCAGTGTCATGTCATGCATTCGCCAGTGGAAGATGAATGCTGGTTTCCCTAGAATTGGTTAGAAATTTTATTATACGTGCTTTTGTTGTATGAATATTTTTTTGTTAAAGTAATAAAAATGGTCGGAATAAAACAAAGGAAAACATTGATGTCTCGTCGTCATGATCGGTGCTAGCTCCTGCAGATATTAACTTACTTACAAATCATCTAGGTGGGTAGATGTTTCAGGATTCACTGACTCAATGCTGAAATCCTTGTACCCACTAATATATAGTTAAAAGGGTTAAATGGATAAGAAGATCATGTAGTACAAACAATTTCTTAATAGATGCTGACATCCTTATGTCGACCCATTAACCCAACAGTAATAGGGACAGGTGTGAGATGTTTGCTTGCAATAATAGGGTGAAGGAGCCAAGGAGATGACCGTTTGCAGGAGCTCGCATACTTTAGTAAAATCTAATCTGGATGACCAATTCAAAAACTCCACTCCATGTAAACTTAACTCACAGAAACATACATAAAATTTACAAAACAGCTAGCAAAGAAAAGGAAGACAAGGAATGATAACTGCAAAACTAATAATTGCTTATAAAACAAAATATTCGGCCAACAATCTGATCCAGTGAATCCAAGGCCTGTTGCAGAGCTCAAGTTCTGGTTCAAACAACCGCATTTGGTCGCTGGGGAGCTCCGGGGGTAAGCAGAAAAAAGGTGCTCTGGCTCTTGGGATAATCCTCAGTCAAGGAGGTAATGTATAGAGGAAGCTCCCTTTTATTTGGCTTCCCTTTCACATCTGAAGATTACAAAACAAGAAAAACAATGAGACGAGAATCATCGAAAGCGAAGGAAACTTAATTGTCCTTAAGACTTCAAATTTGGAAATTAGCACAAATCTGGCATCTGTCTGTTATTTACTTGTGTGATGGCAGAATTTTGCTTGCCACGCACCAGAAAATAAACTTCACAAGTATGCTGTGACCATTGGTAGCTGATCCTGTATGAATCTTTTGTCAAAACCAAGCTTTATTCCATATAAAAGACACTAACTTAAAGTAGATCAGACATATTTGCCAATAGAGTCGAACTTCTTATTGTTAGCAGAATGGCAGAGGAGATCTGGAGAATGAACAATCTTTCCAGATACATCTTAAACACAATGTAATTCCATATTTCAGACTAACGAGTATTTTTTTTTTTTGGGTAGACAGGGTGATGCAGAAGCAGCCTCAACCAGAACAGGAGTTGAGCCTAAAGACGTTCCCATGAGAGTCATCGGTTAGGTCAAGGACTTGTTTCTTTTCTATAGAAAATTCACATTGGGTGAAATTTCAAAAACATAATTACATAAAATACCACATATCAGAGGATCTGCATTCGGTGTCTTCTGATATTAAATGATAAGTCCGGTCATTACAACGGAAAAAAATAAAATATGAAACAATGTTACCGTGAGTAAATAAATCAGTCCAAGTTCCTTAGCAAAGAATGCTGATATAAAACATGCATTTGTCATCTATAATAAAATGGAGACCGGAGAAAGTGTCATTCTGGTATTACTCTGAGACCTAGTATTCTCCATGTGAAATGTAAATAGAGTAAGAAAAAATTAAGTAAGAAAAGTTGGAACAAAGATATATGTCTGACATAACAATAGTTCTGTAATATTTACTGAATATAATTTAATCTTCGTAATCAATAAAATGGATCTTTACTCTGAACTTATTGCGCTTGTTTGAAAATTTCTATCATGGCAATTGAGAATGCCGTTGCAGTGGAGTAAACGGCAAGCCACATGATCCGACTCGCATCATCATTTTATTACTCCTTGTGTGACGCTGAGCTGCAGCCACGACGAGGCCGGTGTGATTCTGGTGTTCCTCGGGGGCACGACAAACCGCCGGCTGAACGACCATGTTCAAGACTCTGTATTTTTTTTTTTTTTGGACCATCTTAACAGATGGTTCCGGAGGCACAACTACTACCAGATCCGCATGGCAAGTCGGTTGATCCGCTCTTAATGAAGGTCATATCCATCAATGTAGAAAACTTTACGCGATTTAGCGAACAGCGGATCCGATGGACAGCAGAATTGGCATAATTAGCAGGCCGACGCGTGTCCTCATGGATGCATTTCTATCCTTTGATCGATTCACGAGCATGAAGCAAGCGCTCCCACTCCGATTTGTACGGGATTCGATCCGGATCCTCGCTGCCACTCCTACTGCCATTTGTGGCGCATACAATCTTCTAGGCGGACACGCGATCCGTCGACCGTGATTGCTCAGGGTCTCCACGGACGGCAATGATTTTCACCCGTATAGAAACGTTATGCGGACAGTAGAACCTAAATCTTCCGGGGAAAGAGACGTTGGGACTCCTAACGGCCATATGCCATTCAAATTCTGAACAAGCTCTCCATCTCTTCATCTCCCCCTTCCCTCTCTACGATTTCTCTCCATTTCTTTCCAAGGAAAGCAGATAAGAGCGACCCAAATTTTCCTTCTGTCAGTTCTTTTAAACTCTCTCTCTCTCTCTCGTGTGTGCGTGCGCGTGCGCGCAAATCTTTCTTCATCCTCTCTGCAGATTCAGGAGGAGTAGGGAAGGCTAAATCTCTTTTACCAATGGCTCCAACGCCCTCCCCAAGAACCATTACAGGGCAACAAACTCCGTCAAGAACTCCTCAATCTAAGCACCGCCTCCATTTCCCAAACCCAAAGAACGGAGCGCACCCCTCTCCAAATCCTCTCTCAGCTATTAAAGATACGATCCCTTCCGAGCACCCGGTTGAAGTCATTGGCCGGATCCGTGACCTCCCAGGCCGCAAAGACAAGCTCCCCTCGGGTCTTGAAATATCTCAGGATGGCCGCTCTGTTCGGGTCAGGACTGACATCGGGTACCGAGATTTGAGCCTCGATGGAGTCTCAATTGCTGAGGATGAAGATCTTGAGGGCTTTTACAAGAGATTCGTGGAGCCGAGGATCAATGGCGTGCGGCTGGGTTCCAAGTGCACGATTATGATGTATGGGCCAACAGGGTCAGGGAAAAGCCACACGATGTTCGGCTGTTCGAAGCAGCCAGGCATTGTGTACAGAGCTTTGAGGGATATTTTAGGGGAGGGAGATGGAGATAGAGAGAACGATGTGGATGATGGGGGATTTGGGCTTGGTGTGTTTGTCCAAGTTGCTGTTTTAGAGATATACAATGAAGAGATCTACGATCTTCTTTCAGGACATTCGAATGGAGGAGGAGCAACTATTGGGCTTCCAAAAGGCAACACTCCAAAGGTTCGTGAGTGTTCTTTTTCTCTACCTTCTTGATTTCTTGATGTGGGATCTGACTTGTTTCCTGGAAATTTAGGGTTTATGTTCGGGTAACATTGACAGGATTCTGGGATCTTGTCAGTTTATGTGGTAGTGAAGGCAATTATTGATTTTTTCATTTCAGTAATACTTTCAGCCTCTATATGCTATTTATTAGTCTCTTATTAGCTTGTTTAGTTCTCCAAGTTGGGTTTCTTAAATGATTTTTTTCCAATTTGGCGCTATTGATTCATGTTTAAAATGACTCTGCATCTTAATTTCTCAGTCCCAATTTCAAGCACTGTCAGAACTCAAGCTGCCTGGCAGACTTTGATTGAATGGGTTTACAGCCTCCATCTTTGCTGATCTGCAACTAAGCTCATTTTTCCGATAAAGAAACTATTGGTTGAATTAGGGGCTTCTGACAAAGCGATCCAATATCATCTGCTTTAATTAGACTTAGTTCACAATATTTTTATTGTTTTTCTTTAAGAATTTTGAGCAAGTTTTAAGTCATTGATTTGATTTAAGTTTTTTTTTCCCCCTTTTCGTAGAGAGAATCACCCTGTTTCATTCTATGTATAATGAAGGAAACAAAGAGCGCATCCCTGAAGAAAAGGAAAATGACAGTCAAAGAGAAAAGAAGAAAACCCAACTCAGCCTTTTTTAAGCTCATATATTAAATAAAAGATTAATTTGTAAACTAACTTAGTTATAAGTTATAAGGTTATTGATCCTTAAAACCTGTTATTTCCTGTTTATTCTTCTATTTTGGCCACAAGAATTCATTTTATGCGAAGCTTTTTTTCTAACCGGCTAGGAAAAGTAGGTTGTTAAGGCATCATTCTAAGCTCAGTGCATCCAGTAAATAGAAAATAATTTATTTCACAGAACCGATTTTTAGCTGCCTGGAGGTCATTCATCTTTGAAACCTCTCATTAATCATTAGAATTATTCCGTGTAAAGTCTGCTATCGTTCTTATAAATTTTCCCTTTTCTGTGTTTCATATGTAGGCTCGATTAGAAGTGATGGGAAAGAAGGCAAAGAATGCAACGTATCTATCAGGAAATGAAGCTGGAAAGATATCAAGAGAAGTTGCCAAAGTAGAAAAGCGGAGGATTGTTAAAAGCACTCTTTGCAATGAAAGAAGCTCACGAAGTCATTGCATGGTTTTGTTGCTTATCATTTAATGCTTTCTGGATTTTCGGTATCCTCCTGTTGCAATCTATATTGATTTCCCCGCAAATATCTACAGATAATTCTGGATGTTCCATCAGTAGGTGGAAGGCTAATGCTGGTTGACATGGCGGGTTCTGAAAACATAGAGGCAGCCGGTCAAATTGGATTCGAAGCAAAAATGCAGGTAATATTTTCTATTCCTCTCTTTTAATTAGTGAACGAATACCTTAATATGCAGATATACTTAAAAACACCAGATGATTCTTCCAGGTTTGCATGCAGATCACTTATTTTATTATTATATTTCAACCTGCTTTCCTATATGATCATGCATGTCAACTGCCTATATTTTCTTTTTCCTTCCTCGCATTCATCAGTGCATGTTAACTAGCTAAACTTTTCTTTCTCATTTTATTTTTTGTGCTTATGAGCGTTTGGTTTGATTCAAGCCCAGTAACTGTCTATGTTGTTTTTTGCAGTCATGTGTTTCAGTTTGATCCTTCTAAATTCTTGTTTATTTTTCTGCTTGTCATCTTGAATAGTGGCTTAATAGATCTGGTGAGGTTCCAAATTATACTTGCTCAACTAGAAATTGAGGCTTTTATTGTTGATTCTTCATGCATATTTTTCAGACAGCAAAAATTAATCAAGGAAACATAGCACTAAAAAGAGTGGTTGAATCCATTGCAAATGGTGACTCTCATGTTCCATTCAGAGATAGCAAACTTACAATGCTTTTGCAGGTAAAAATTTATCATTTTCTCAAGCCTGGGTTCTTTGAGGTTACTATAGGTTTTTATCCAAGCACTGGTAATGATTTTTTTTTTTTTTTTTTTTTTTTGTTGCAATTTCTAGGATTCATTTGAGGATGATAAATCAAAAATTTTGATGATTCTTTGTGCAAGTCCTGACCCCAAAGAAATGCACAAGACCATTTCTACTCTCGAGTATGGAGCTAAAGCAAAGTGCATTGTCCGTGCTGCTCATATGCCAACTCCCAAAGATAAACTGAACTCTGAGGAGTCATCTGTGGATCTGAGATCAAGAATCGTAGCAATGAACCAGTTCATATATAAACTACAAATGGATAACAAGCTTAGAGAGAGAGAGCGTGATGAAGCCCATAAAGAGCTATTGCAGAAAGAGGAAGAAGTAGCACAGCTAAGAGCTAAGCTCCAACTGATTGAAGGAAGGGGGGCAACGGTAAAGGAAGAAGAGATAAAATCAAAGGTGGATGAAAGAACACAGATTTTGAGGATCGAGTTAATGGAGATGGAGGAGAAGATGTTACAACAACAAGAGGAGCTCAATGTGCTGAGGCGGCGGTTGGAGGAAACGGAATATGAAAAGGTTAAAGTTGCTGAGGATTTTGCATTGCAAGACATGGATGGAAGTAGATTTATGAAAAGATTTTCTGAAATTTATTCTGGAGACCAAGGAATGGAGAAATCTATGGAGTTAGATATGGGGGATCAACCAGCGATATATGATGTGAAGGAGATCAAGGAGGACCCTCAGCAGTCAGAAAATCGTTTGAACCTCTCTTTGTTTGATTCTTGTCCTTTGAGTATGGAAGAGGAAGTCGATCCTAACATGATGAGATACCCAGATAAGGTGTGCTTGAGCACTGTTTTTGAGGAGGATGAAGAAGGAGAAGAAAAAGACAGTGCACAGGAAAATGAAGTTGATAAGGAGGTGGTAGAAGAAGACGTGGGAAAACTCTGGAGGACTGATGGCTTGGGATCTTTGGGTGCCGAATGTCACAGGGATGCAATGGAAAAGCAACCTGGTATCATGGAGATTTCAAAAGATGCTGCCTCTGCTAGGAAAACAAGAATTCAAAATATTTTCAGACTTTGCGGCAACCACAGAGAGTTAGCTCAACAAGTTAAAGTTCCAACTCCTTCCACGAAAAGGCCTGAAGAGACGAATATCCAATCCCCTACCTTGGCTCTAGGCATGAACGGAGGGTTAGAAGCAGAGAGTCCTCTTCAACCATTAGTTGGACCGCTCAATAGCTGTATGTCTGACTTGAGAGCAACTGAAAGCCCAATTTCTTCATTGATTGCGCCATTTGAATCACTTCACCTCTCAGATAAGCATAAATCAGCAGAACCACAGCCAAGATGTCTTTCTTTTGAAGCATCGCAAAACTCAAAGGAGAACCACAGACCAGATGGAATGTCGGAAGTTTATGTAAAATGGGAGGCAACAAAAGAATCCACAGGAAACCTAATTAAGAAGTTCAAGGTTTTGAAGAATTCAAACCTCTCAGACCTACGAAAGCTCATCGAAACACATCTTGATGAAGACAACAGCAAACAGCCCTTCTCCTTTCTCCTGCTCGGGGTATGCTGCTTTCCTGATCATGTTTACTATTATATCTCATCTCTAGCTTTGGTATTTTGCTGCAGTCTAGTCTCTATGGAATATTATTAGATGGAATCTGAACTCCCATCACCAAAGCCATTATTTTATTTTCACTTTTCCGATCTTCAATTTACAAGGACCTGTTGGAAAACCTAAGTAGCTACAATTCTACATATACAGCTGGTGGTTAGCTTATGTTTTTTTTTTTTTTTTTGAAATGTCGAGTTGTCGGTGCAGAATTTGTACCTATTACTTTCCTTTCTTCTACGATGATGTTGCTCTTGTTTCTGAGCTTTGACTACCATTCTGAAATCCATCCTCTGAAAGATTTTAAAGATGAGCATCAAGGATGCTACAGTATGGGTACTGATGATAATTCAAAAGGTTAATTTAGTGCTTATCTTCAAGTTAATACCAGCCGTAGATTACCACTAAATTTGGATGATGTAGATTCTCACTCAATTTGACTTTTTTCCTCAAGGTCTCTCTATATTCTGTCTATATTCATAATTAACGTCAGCTAAAGATTCTTATCAACAAGGTGTGTTAATTGTTGTCACAGGATCCTTGTGGAGCTCCAGTCACTAAGGAAAAGGAAGCAGCAACTCAAGTTGGCAAATTGCCTATTTTCAACAACCAGCTGAACGGTCACCTTGCCTGCTTACGTCCATCGAAGAAGACACCACAGCGACCAAATCACATTCCATTTAGTTCGCTGGAAAATACACTCCCTGTTGTGAGTTCGCAACATCCAGAAGGTTTTTCACCAAAAGTGAGTCAGATGAATGTAAACCATCTCACAGGACTAGGACTACGGGCATAGATGGAAGCTTGATATGGTTGTACTGCTGCTATTTTTTGCACATTCATGTCTTAACTGCATACTTTTGCTTGTATTTTTTGAGTTCCCACACAAGTAATGCTCATGTTTGTGTAGTGACTGATATATGCGTTCTGCTTCCCGCAGAGTGCATCTAATATGGGTGTAATATGCCTAGCTTCCATGTTTTCGATATTCCTAGTTTTAAGGCCTGATATCAATCTGTTTTATGACTTAAATATTATTGTTGGTCTTAGTTTTCTGAGTTCATTTAGACTGTTTGGAGTGACTTTTTTAATCTAAAAAATGTTTGAATAAAGCGCTGTGACAGATTCAATGATAAAAAGATTATTTATTTCTTAATGTGAAGATTTACTAATTGATTTCCTAATATAAAAGCCTACACTAAATCTAATGGTCCATATGCTGTTTATTGCTTAATAAATGATTATTATTTAACGATTGATTAACTTAAATTTATGGTAGATCTAATAGCTAGTAATTCGTTGGATTACTTGATGCATGGTTTGGATTTAACAGAATGGGATTTGGACCATGAATGATTGATCTAATTACTCTCAAAGTTAACCGAAAAACCAATGGTTAGATTTAACTCGATACATTTCCTTAGTTTTTTATTGTACCTTTTTTCTGCATTTAAAAAAAAAAAAGATACATGGCCCATAGACCGCCCCCTATGTACGCTAATGAAAGGTATGTTAAATGCTGGCCATGTGTATTTATTCCTAGAGTGAAGATTCAATCTTATTTTGTGAATATGTGTAAGCCAATCAAGTCCAATGTTAATAGCTTTATTTACGTGAATTCTAGTGGATAAGATTAGTTAGAAACATCAAACTTAAAAGGATGCCATCAAATCCAATGGTATCAAATTTGCGTATCAAAAAATTTCATCATTCTTTACTTTATTCTTCCCATAATTCTATTACATTGCCATTGGTGGTTGTTCATGGTGATACTTTGCTAGCCAATCTCATTCCACAAGTGATTGTACCATTCTACATACTATTAGATGGTGTTAATTTTCCAGAGCCAAAGCTAGGTGGAATGCATGCTACGAAGATAGACATATAACATATCTTAGGTCATCTAAATGTGAATGTTGATTAAGTCTAGTTAGCAAAATTCTTGCAGCACCACATAAGGAAGAGATATATATGGTATAAGAAGGCATAATAGGAAGGAGAAAAAGAAGGATACCATAACATGCAAGAAAGTGTAGGATTTTTTTTTTATTATATAACAACTAAGTTTGATTCAGAAAATATGAGATTAAGAATGATAGACATATTATAAGATAAAGTCTGAGAGGAATAATGACACTCTCCACTCTCCTTCTAGAATAGAGGAATAATTCCACGCTTGATTTTGGAATTTCTCAGGAATGAGAGAAAAACAGAGAATGCCCTCTATTCTGAAAGGAGAGTGGAGAGTGGCATTATTCATCTCAGACTTTATCTTACAATATATCTATCATTCTTAATATCATATTTTTGGAATCAAACTTAATTGTTATATAATAAAAAAAAAATAAACCTGCACTTTCTTGCAAGACATGGTATCCTTCTTTTTCTCCTTTCTATTATGCCTTCTTATATCGTATATATCTCTTCCTTATGTGGTGCTATAAGAATTTTGCTAACTTGACTTAATCAACATTCACATTTAGATGACCTAAGATATATTATATGTCTATCTTCATAGCATGCATTCCACGTGGCTCTGATACCATTCAGAAAATTAACACTGTTTAATAGTATGTAGAATGGTACAAGTATCTGTTGAGATTGGCTAGCAAAGTATGGAAGAATAAAGTAAAGGGTGATGAAATTTTTTGATACACAAATTTGGTACCATTGGATTTGATGGGATCCTTATAAGTTTAGTGTTTCTAACTAATCTTATCCACTTGAATTCACGTAAATAAAGCTATTAACATTGGACTTGATTGACTTACACATATTCACAAAATGAGATTGAATCTTCACTCTTGGAATAAATACACATGGCCAGCATTTAACATACCTTTCATTAGTGTACATAGGGGGCGGTCTATGGGCCATATATTTTCTTTTCTTTTTAAAATGCAGAAAAAAGGTATAATAAAAATCTAAAGCAATCTATGGAGTAACCATTGGTTTTTCCATTAACTTTGTGAGTAATTAGATCAATCATTCATGGTCCAAATCCCATTCTGTTAAATCCAAACCGTGAATCAAGTAATCCAATGAATTACTAGCTATACTTTATGCACCAAATTTGATATAATCAAATTAATTAAATAATATAATCATCTAATTATATTGAATTATGTAGTCATCGCTTTCTAATACATATTAAATATTTTTTACTTTTTTATTTAAAATTTTTAATGATAAAAATATTTTTTTATTTTGAAAAATTATGATGCCTAAAAGTATATTATAATTTTTCTAAAAATAAAATATCATAATTTTTTTATTATTAAAAATTATAACATTCTATTTGTATAAAGTCGTAATATACTCTTAGGATGTCATAATTTTTTATAATGAAGGGACATGGATATTTTCATCATTCAAAATTTTAAACAAAAAATAATATATATATATATATAATAATAATAATAATAATAATAATAATAATAATAC
This sequence comes from Cocos nucifera, assembly GCA_006176705.1. NCBI lineage: Eukaryota > Viridiplantae > Streptophyta > Magnoliopsida > Arecales > Arecaceae > Cocos > Cocos nucifera. The sequence continues at coordinate 4,266,125 of QRFJ01000002.1, read as the reverse complement.
TCTATGGAAGAGTATTATGGTGTTGCTATCTTAGCGTCTTAAATGACTTTAGTTATGCTATCGACTATTTCGATCGCACTCAGCCTCCCATCTTCTGCAATACTATTTCGGGCGGCTTCTTCTCTCGGCACTTCCACCGCTCTCTAGGCCTCCCTCAATTCTTCTTCCTTCCCAGAAAAAGATGAGAAAAATAAGAAGGGGAGGGAGGGGGGTTGGTGGTGCCGGCCAAGAGAGAAGGAGATGGAGTTTGGTGGTCGCATGGAGCCAGATGTGGTATGGATGGTGGGTGTAGCATGGATAGCGATAGGGCAGCACTGTGGTGGGGGCGACATGGATAACAAGGGCACTGAAGGGTGCAATTGGGATCGATATTTGTCAAAAAAAAGGAGAGCGATGGTGGGGCTGCACCAGTGGATGCGAAGAAGGTATGTGAAGAAATGAAAGGGCGGGAGTGTGATCGGGATCGGTATTTGTCGAGAGAGAAGGAGAGCCATGGTGGGATGACAGGAAGATGGGACGGCATCGACTAGTGTGGAAAAGGCATAAGAACAGGAGGAAAGAAAAAAATAATAAAATATTATTTTATATAAAAAAATAAATAGAGGAGAAAAAAAAAGAAAGAAAAGAAAAGAAGAAAGTTAGTTTCTCTCTTTCTTCAATGGTAGCGTTAGCGGCTGCGATACCGATAGGGGCACTAAGAGGATGCGATTAGGATTGGTATTTGTCGAGAGAGAAGGAAAATGTGAGAGAGAAGGAAAATGGTGGTGGGGTGGTAGGGGGTGGGGCAGCACCAATGGACATAGAGAAGGTATGAGAAGAAGAGAGGATGCGGGGCTGCGATGGGATCAGCATTTGCCAAGAGAGAAGGAAAGCCATGGTGGGACGACAAATGAGGGTGTGGTGGCATTGACAGGTGCATACAAGATAAAAAAAATAAAATATTATTTTATAAAATAATAAAAAATAGAATATATATATATATAATAAATAACTAAAATAAAATAAAAATATTAAAAAAATAAAAATTAAAAAATATTTATTATGAATATTTATTATTAAAAATTTTAATAATTATATATCATAATTATCCATCCCACGTAATGTGCGAATCTTTTACTAGTTTAATATATATTAAAAAATAGTGCTACATAGTCCAGTCAAATGGTATGGTATGCTGCTATTGTACCGTCCGTTGTGCATAAAAAATTATTCCAGCACCAATTATCCTGTTCGATAATCTCCAATGCAAGAAAAATAATCGGGCCTCCTGGGCCTCCTCAAAATTGGGATGGGCTAGTAAACGGGCCACGACGTACTTGATGAGGACATTGGGCAATGTTCACCACTGGGCTTTGGTTCTATTTATGACCCTACCCCGTTTTATAAGGGGCTGGGGCTCTGCGTAGAGCAGCATTAATTTGTAAACCCCTATAAAGAAAATGGAAAAAGAATAGTTTAAACATTTTTTCTATGCATGCCTGGTTTAAACAATTTTGCTATATATGCCTCTTAGACATTTAGCATAAGACTAGTCTAAGTTGTTTTCTAGTTTGAGATTACATTGCAAACTGTTGTCTTAAGATATTTCAAGGACCAAGCATCTTATGCAAGCCGGAAGATAAGATTATTGTGTCAAAAACTTGCATGAACCATATCAATGATGAATGAACATATAGTTATGACCATTATGATATCATAATGGCCATTTCAATGATTCCAGGCTCCATCCATTATGTATATATATAATGATAGACAAAAAATAAAATCATCATGCTATTCATTATGGTAACATTTTATTATATTATAAATAATTTTATTTATTATCAAATACTAGTTCTTAAAATTTATTTTCTTTACATCAATTTTATCTTTAAAAAATATTTTATAGTTGAAAAATAATTATATAATCATTATACCATTGATTACAGCCTTCTGGCCGCATCACCAGCATAGAATATACTCATTATAACAGCCAATAACAATTTTGATTCAGATTTGCTATAGTGGGATTTTTTTTAAGATAAAAAAAATATTATTAAAATCTTGATGAATATTGCATTGCCACAAAAAATAATAAAAAAATACTTTCTGGTCGGCCTATTTATAATCCTAGCATTCTGCACCATCTACGTTAGGCATCTAGTAATGAAAAATCATTGTTAGAATGATTCTATCTTGTATTATCTAATAATAAATTAGTATATTATTTATTAGTAGAAAATATTATTTTGTTGCTCAAATTTAATTGATAAATTTAAATAAAAAAATTTTAGTGTTAACCATAATTAGTTAGCTGATAATTTTTATCATTTTGAATAAAAAAATTATTTTTTTATAGTATACTAATTTATTATTAGATTATCTAAAATATATGAGGTAGAATTATTTTAAATAATAATTTTTTTTAGTAATATTCTCAAATATAAATGACTCTGTTTTATATTATGTTTTAATGAAACTTATACATGAGTATTAATGCTGTATACGGTGTTATGAAAAGCTGGTTTTGGGGGCGGGGGTGGGGTTGGTGTGGGAATTGATTCAACCGGCGTGAGCCTCGGAGGTATTTTACATTAAAAATTAGATTGTGATATTTATAAATAAATGGGTTTATGTGCAAAACGTTCTCACGCTCGTTTTAAACCGGGCTCCGATGCGCCGCTTAGGAGGGGTACTTAAAACTTCCGATAAATAGTTTCACATAAAACACCTTCTCGGACGTAAGTATTACAAACAAGTTCTTACAGAAAGGAGGAGAGCGAGAACGAGCGAGAGGGCTCGAGGGAGAGGGAGAGGGACGATGGAATTGACGGGAGGGATTGAGGTCTCGGGCCTCCAATTCGCTTACGAGGGCCAGCCTCCGTTGTTCACGAAGTTTAATCTCGAGATCTCTCCGGGCTCTCGTTGCCTCCTCATCGGTGCCAATGGATCCGGTACCCTTCCCATTCTTTTCCACTTCTAGATACCCTGATTCCTCCTCCCCCCCTTCTTTCTTCCAAACAAAACCCTAGTTTCTAGCTTGAATTATCTCTTCCTCGTATAAAACCCCAGGTTTTCTGCCCCCAATCGAGTGCATGATCTTACGGCGAACAGAACCGGTTCTGTTTCTTGCATCTTAAGAAAAAAAAGGGGAGAGAAAGAGGACTTCTATCTAGACTCTATCTGTATGTTATAAATATTCTCATTTCAAGTGACGGATTTCAAACTAATGGGTTTCATGAGTTAGTCTGATTCAAAAAAAAAAAAAAAAATCTGATTTTTGGATGTATCTGAGAGCAAATTCAATTTCTTTTCTACTTGTTCCTCCTGAAATTGGTTCAATAACGTCACAAGAATCAAATTCAGTTTATTCATGTGGTAATGAAGCACGGATTTATTGAATGACTCTAATAGATTTGGAGGATTTTGTCAATCGTGTATGCACGTATGTTCTTTCTCTAACTATTTACTGGTTATATCATTGATGTAGTTAATCATCTTGATATCCTGCTATTTCTCTGGATCATTGGTCTTTCATTATGTGGTTGAATCATAACATTTACTATGAGGACGGGAATCAGCATATCCTTGATCATTTAAATGTGGGAGGTGATCAAGTTTCAATTTCAAAGTTTTCATAGTACCATGTAGGGAAGATATATGGTATAAGAAGTTATAACAAGGAATCGGTCAGGAACAACATGGTGTCTAAGTCAGACCACTCTCTCCTACTAGAGAGATAAGGGGCACTCTCAGAATTCTACTTATTCCTGATTAATTTGCAGAACAACCTCATCATTTTCATGTAAATCGATTGTCGTTACAAAATATGGCATCAAGTTTTCAACTCATTATTGAGTAATCCACACAACAAGCCCAGGATTGATTGTCATGAGAAAAGATGGCATCTAAATAAATTTCACTGGATTCTCTGCATATTGCTTGCATGTAAGGAAAAAAAAAAAAAATTGTTTCATTAGTCTCAAAAGGGGGGAAAAATTAGAAAAAAGTTTGGAGGTACAACTTAATATGCTTTTGCTCTTCTCTTGCAGCTACCTACCTAGCTCTTTCCCAACAAAATATGTAGACTGCTTATTTGGGGGAAAAATCTTGATGTATGATGAATAAGATTTAGGTGTTCAGTGCTGATATATGCTTCTGCAGGTAAGACTACTTTGTTGAAGATTCTAGCTGGGAAACATATGGTTGGAGGGAGGGATGTAGTGCGAGTTCTCAATTGTTCTGCTTTTCATGACACACAACTGGTCTGTAGTGGTGACCTCGGCTATCTTGGAGGTTCTTGGAGTAAAACTATTGGATCTGCTGTGAGTTTTTCCATTTCTTGTTTGATAGGACCAAAACAAGCTTCATTAAGAAATTTGCTTGTCAGTTAACTGTGACTTTACTGTAGTTGAGATGAGGGCATTTCTCCACATACATGCTCGTAGAATAGTGGAACTCCGAGCAGAAGATTTTGTGCTTCTAACACACCATGGATTGGAAACTTATTCTTTGTCAGATTCATAGGAGGAGCAGAACCCGTTGTAGCTTTACTCACCTTCTGATATAGCCAAAAATTTTCCCTTTCTTTTTTTTTTTCTTGAATGTTAACATTTGAATGTTTGTTGACAAATAGAGTTAAAAATTATATAGAAGATGCTATCAATCTGACAATTTAATTAATGATCATGTTTATTAAACCCATTATGGGAGAACAGCTATGTTTGAGAGGTTTGAAGACTTAAGGAAGTTATATAGTTGAAACTCTCATGTTCACAAGAGCATTTCTTAAACCATTCAGAATCGTTATGAACATATCATGCATTAATTAGTTCCTAGAAATGCTATGGTTTATGGAAATGGTTTATCTTACTCGAATTATTCTTCCAGGGGGATGTTCCACTCCAAGGTGACTTCTCTGCTGAGCATATGATTTTTGGAGGTATGTCGTTGAGAGATATATGACAAGCTCTAGGGAGAAAATGTCAGTTCTCCTAATCGATTCTTCTCTAATTTCTCGTATCTTAGACAATTTTTTATTTTATTGAATATAAGTTATTTCCATGCGCAAAGTAACAAAGAAAAGAAAAAAAATCAGATTGTTTTTTCTTCATAATTTTTGGTGAATTCATGTTAAAATGACCCCTAGCTTGTTTTTCTGCATATGACCAATATAAAATAGTGGCTGTAAATGTTAATTACTTGTTTGTGTAGGAGTTGAGGAAATGTTTCATATCCGTGAGTCCAAAATATACTGGCAAAGTTTTAATAGATGTAGCAACTTTTCTGTTAATGTGCTTAGCTGCTGAAACAATTGAAAGTTTGGGACTGAATGTATAATTTAGGATGCTGATTATTCCCCTTTGAATCTTGGACAGTTGAAGGGGTTGATCCTGTTAGGAGAGAGAAGCTCATTGATCTACTTGATATTGATCTTCAGTGGCGGATGCATAAAGTTTCCGATGGGCAGCGCCGCCGTGTCCAAATTTGCATGGGCCTTCTTCACCCATACAAGGTTAAACTTATCTAGCATTTTCTCCATCTACCATGATCTGCCATTGAGGATATATGGTTGCTCTTTAACATTAAACTACAGTTGCTGCCTTCTCTTTCATTCTTGCATGTTATGAAATTGCTGCTTTTCTAATTATTACATTGATCACGGTTTGCAAAACATTGAATATCGGATACAGAACAAACATACTAACAAAAAATCAAATGCAAAACAGAATTAATGATACATAAGTTGAGACTTGAGCAGAATCATGGTAAATACTCCCATTATCTTACTCATCTCTTTGGGGAGTGAATAAAAGAAATATATCAAAAATTTTGCCCTATTTATTATATAACTTTGTGAAATTGGGAGGATGAAAATTTTAACAAAACAAGCATATTTCTGCAACCACCTCATACAAAGGGAGTATTAATCTGCATCTGATCCATAGCCTATTAGTTACCCTTTCTTGTTTTATTGGAGATGCTATAAAAGCATTGGCTCGTTAATTTTTCCAGCCACACAGAAGAAGACTGTTGCAACTAAGATTTTCCCTAATTTGCTTTCATAGGATGCTTTTGGTGTCTTGTTATGCAAATTGTGAAAGTTCTGCTGACTTAAGTGCAAGGAAAAAAAAAAAGGGCTAAACCATATGTTATTTAGTTTCCTTTGAATTCTTGAAATATTTTAATGTTCATTGGACTAGAAAATATGATTTCTTTGCGTCCGTCAGGCTTAATCTAGCAAGTATGGTTGTCTACATGAGGGTTGTCTAAATAAACTTCAAGTTTGTCTTCATCTTATTATCAGCTATTCCTACTTAAGCTTTCAAGGAAACACAGGTTCTTTTGCTTGATGAGGTTACCGTGGATTTAGATGTCGTCACAAGATTGGATCTTCTCGACTTCTTCAGGGAAGAATGTGAACAGGTTGAAATTCAAGTTCATTTCTTTCGCTCTTGTTCGTTTTCCCTTCACTAAGTTCTAGAAATTTATTGTAGAGAGGAGCTACCATTGTTTATGCCACACATATATTTGATGGATTGGAGACATGGGCCACAGATGTGGCTTACATCCAAGATGGTGAGCTGAGAAGGTCTGGGAAACCGTCTGACATTCATGAACTGAAAGGTTCCAACAACCTGCTCTCAGTTGTTGAATCATGGCTTCGATCTGAGTCCAAGAATCCAAGGAAGCAACCGATTATATCTTCTGTCCAATCGAGCAGGGGCTCCCCCTTTGATTCATCTCCTTTTAGATCATCCCGTCATATGGCCTACTACCGTTGATCACTCCAGATCTATAATTCATCGATATACTGTTCCCAATTTCCCAGCAGTTCAATTTAAAGTTCCTGTCATATTTTTTCTTTGGCTCCAATACGAGACACTGAAATGTTTTTGTTGTAAGTCTGTTGAGAAAGAAAAATGCGTACTGAGGCAAGTAACTATGATTAGTCTACTTAAGTCTTATCAGAAGTGTGTGATTCTCATTCTCTTGTAATTGGAGCAATTTTAACTGAAGCAGCAGGCACGCTGTAAAATATATTTTTTAATAAACAAAATGACAAACATGCTTTGGATTGAAAGTGTTTATGCATCTGATTTTCGGAAGCTTACCAGTAGACTCATCATCCATGGAATATTTTCTAGTGGAAATTGCAGATTTTTCTTTTTTTCAGAGGGTAATTGGATGTGTTGTTGATAGAGCACACCGATATCATCTTCGGAAGGTGATTTATTTTCTGATACTGCCTGTTGGGAATAGATTTTATAGGTGCCCTGCTGCTTTTACCGCTTTGATGCGAGGGCCTGGTGCCGTTCAGGTTTAGAGTACGCTGTAGTATCTGGTATGACTGTAATTTGACGGGAAATCCAACAAAAAGAATCTTCTGATCGGTGTTGCACTTTGAGTTTCTGGTCTATCAATTTTCGTGTTTCCGTGGTGAAATAATTGCCTTTAGCGACTATTTTCATGCATGGCTGCTTTCATATAGGATCCTACCCAGACCACACCGAGCCAATGCTTGCGCCCCCATTCACCTTTTTGTAAAACTGGTAGATGCATCAAATAACAAAATGAAGGTTGCTGTTAATTCTCAAGGACCATCCTCTGGCAGGTCTATTTTTGTTGGTATGGACATCCTCTAAGAGTTTTGTCAGCCAAGCGGCTGGTAGCTTCCCATATTTATTTACCATCGTAAAAGCTTCCAGGGTAGCTTGATAATTTCTTTTATTTTCATATATCTTCCAAGGAATTTTACAGGCTGTAGTGAGATTTGATCACCAAGTGAAGAAAAAAAAAAACTTAATACAGTTGGCTTTTCAACCTAATATATCAATCTTCTATGTGAATTGTTGCTGCTCGGACTGAAATTTGAGAAATTCTGGTCAAAAAGGAAAGGTGATGCCGATAAAAGTAATCGCATCCAGGCGGCGAGGCAAATCACAAATCAAAGACAGCAAAAATCAAACACTTTGTTTTCATCTTCTAGAGATAAAAAAATCTTCCAGCCGGGCTGACGGTCATGGCATGTGCATTTTATGCCTCCTAACGATATCGTGCGGCAAGATCCAATTAGTGCTTCCGACCGGATAATTACTATATATTGCCCATGATTTGCACATGCAGTGGTGAGCCTTGGGACCATAAAAGGTAATGTCATCTACGTATCCTTTGACGTGAGAATGTTGGAAGTGTTTGAGCTTGACAGCATGCGTCTGGTCTTGTCTTGTCTTAAAAACCTCAACCAGGTGTCATGTCATTGCATATGATAATGGATCGGCAGACCAAATCTGCCAATGGAGGGCGGTTGGATCCTCAGGTTGAAGTTAGAGATACAGGGCATCAAGATTGTCTATTTATGTACAAGACTAGCTACTTCATGCATTGCCTGACGGATGTCCCACGTGTAGGTTCGGACATGAATTCATATGAAATTGGCACATTCTGCTTAGAGTTTATATCCCATGGGAGCAGCTGCAAGTCCAAAGGCACAATAACTGAAAAATGACCGGTTCAGAACTGGAATTTCCTCCAAAGAGTCGGTAGACTTTTTCTTTTCTCACCTTTTTGTTGTTGGTTCATTTAGAAAATTACACCCAAGCCTTTAAATTATTCGTTATTATTTAATACCACAAAATACGTCGAGTTAGGAACAGAACCGGAAACAGAAGCAGAAGAAGAAGAGGCTCGCATGTAAAAATCCACGCTAGAGCATTTCCTGCGGAAGAGAAGGTGTCTTGAGGATGCAATGCCAGAAACTGGAAGGTAAGCGGCCGCATTTATCGATAAATGTTAAATGATCATCATCTCATTCCTTGTCGCATGCGAAGTTAGATTTTATGGTAGATATGCATCGAGTTAAAAAGTTTCTACGACTTCATTCTTCGTCGCTTGGACCTCTCATGAAATGAACTCACGAGTTAAATCAAATTATTCGGTTTCATTGTTGGCTTCTGCCTTTCTTCCCTTAATTTGGGACATGCATCTGCTCCATGATTGAAGACCATGGCCCAGCAGCCTGGCGATCTAATTACAATGCCTGCTACCTTTCAAAATAAAAATCACGACGGTCCCCACTTCCCGGGAGATGGAGGGAGAGAGGTTTGCAACTCTTAGCATTACGAATTGCATACTTTTTCATTCATAGGAAGTAGAAAAGTGGTAACTTTGAGAAGCAAGGCCACATGAGGAGGGACCATAAATGCTTTCAAGGCCTGACAAAGGGCCAGTCATGTGAAGAGACAAAAGACGCAGGGGAAAAGCATGAAGGGATGGTGGTCCTGTGGACCTCCCATGGCCCGGCAGAGAGAGATTTGCGCTTGTTCGATAAGGGCAAAGGTGAGAGCAGGCTCCCGGCAAAGATACATATCAACAAACAACTAGGGCACTCAAAAGAGAATAGAGAAGGAACCAGCAAGTTGGTTGGTGATTGATATGACGAGAGAACATCAGTGGACGTAGGTTTTGAAAGCAGGTTGTTTACAAGTTGATACGCCGTAAAATGTATCCTTGGAAGTAAAGGTTCATATGTTTAATGGTAGAAGTGGCTTTACCATAATACAAAGCTAGGTTGCCTGTCATCATGTCAAAATAAATTGGGCCCAGCATTGAGTGCATCCGCACCTGCACGTGCTTTATGTTGGAGTGCAGATGGATAGGATTTCTTTTGCATTGGAACCACGGTCCAATTTTTGCACATCTTTGTTAATTTTAATTTTGTTGGATTGTTACGGAAATAGCCTATCTAGCTAAGATATTGCAATGCTAGGTGGTGTAGCTTCGTAGACACCGCTCGCGATGATAGACGAGCTTGCGGGCTCGGATAAAAAAAAAAAGCATAGTCCTCCATAAAAAATAAAAAAAAAAATTTATTCGAATTCGTATGCTTGCCAATCAACATGAGCAGTATCCATGGAGCTACACCGCCTACGGTGTAGAAAGTATTTTTTTAGATTCATAATTTGGGTGAATCCACAAAAGCAATGAGGAACAGATCCGACGGCTACATATGTGTTATTTTTTGAGCAGGTTGTTAATTGGGTGTGGAGAGATTCACAGATTTTGATTTAAACTTATCAAGTTGGAGTTATACCAAAAACTTAGTATGCATGCCATTTTATTTCTCATAAAAGGAAAAAAATCACATGCCTCAAAAGAGAAGTTAAAAGATGAATGTTTGAAGAAAGTTTCAACCAATTCAGTTGATAAAATTTGTGAAGATCCATAATAAGAAATTAGGTTAAGTCCCGTCCTCACTTCAATTTTAGTTAGAATTATATATTTTTTAAAAAAGTATATCATATCCCTAACCCAACATCATGAATCTAGGGATAATGGCAACTACCGCATACTCATAAAGAACTCTCTTCACAGACATACAAAGCATTCCAAACAACATATCAATATATCATAATAAAATTAATAATAAATTAAGTTTAAAATTTAATTAGTTAAAATTAATTTTAATCTCTCATAAAATATCAGTAGTGTCCAATAAGAGTCAAGGTATAGGTTAATATTTTGCTAAGCAATTAGAGGTCAATCCAATTAAATAGCTTTATTCAATAAAGATTATTCAACATACAAAAATTCGATAAATACCAATAAAGATAAGATCTTGCAATGTTTAATAAAAATGGATGGTGTAGACATACTTCCTAATTAATAGGATGGTTTAAAGTCTATCTATCAGTCAAGTTAGATTCAAGGCGATAGGGTGGTTTCATTGGGTTCATAAATCATGTAGAAAGAGTATTAGAAAAAAAAAATTAACAAGATAGAACATGATTGATCAAAAAAAATTATCCAATATCTCGATCAATCCAATCAAAGTTTTTTAGTTAATTTATGAAGGAACTAATGTACATTAGGTCTAACAAAAATTATAGATAATCAAATCTAAAAGAATCTAGTTTGATTAGGATGGGTGCTGATATGCTATCTGACGACTACGAATTAGAATTTTTTTACTAAGTTTGATTAAAATCATCGAAAGAAAGCTCTACTCTAAATCAATTTTAGAGAAAAAAAATAGAGAAAAAATGAAGCTTTTTAGAGAGAGAAAATGAATCTGTAAGCTAAGAGAAAATGAGAGAGAGGGAAGAGAAATTTTTTTTTTTAATTTTTTTTTAAAAATTATTATTATTATTTTTTATTGATTTTTAATCGAACAGAAAAATGTCATTCTCCATCTATTATGAAGACAAGGGAGCAGGTTGTGACCGGCGATGGCTGAGGCTATGGTGGTACAGTCGACGATCATCATCCAGCAGTAAACAAGGCAGTGAAATGATGGTCGGGTAATGTTATAAATAAATGAAAAATAGGACCGATATGATCGTTGGATTCAACCAAAATTCAAAGAAGATACATAAAGATGGCAGTGAGCAATCAACCATCAAAAGTAGAGGACTGGTACTATGTGCTGGCGGTGAAGATAGCCGGAAAAAGATGAAGTGACTGAGTCCATGACTTAAAAAGTTAGGGAAAAAAAAAAAAGAAAAAAAAGGATCGATTAGATAATTAATGATCCTGACCTTCATTCTGATGGTTGGTGACCCCAATTTTCAGTAGCACAATGAACGGAAACAATGATTTCTTGAGAGGAAAAAGAAGAATAGCCAATGCTGGTTTTTTGTGGCTACCTCGAGAAAGAGAAGAGGCCTATCCTTTAAATAGAGGGTAAATCGATGGTTTGAGACCCTAAAAAAAAAAAAAAACTTTGACTTTCAATCGAGTCTTGAAAAAGAAAAAAACTTAATCGTCCACGGTGCATGTGCTGGCTTAAATTTTTTTTTCTTTCTTTGTTTTTTTTAGCCAGGGTATCATAGAGTATACCTCAATAAGCTCAATTTGGGCTGAGAAAAAAATATAAGAGTGACATTATATGTTTTCATCTTATAGTTTCTTAGATTGGTTATTCTCTTCATGTTTTATCTACGTTCTTTCTACAAACCAATTATAATCTTTATATCTGTTCATTATAGTTTTCCACGAAACCCTCCTCCCCGATCTCTCTCACACCTATCATGAAACATAACTTGGAAGATCAAGTTGCTAATCTGTCGGGCTTCAAAAGTTTTACTAGTGTACCCAGTAACCTACCAAAAAAAGAGAATGAAAAATCAACTAGAAAGTTCGTAGTCAATTCCTACGCGTTTTAGTTCTCGAACAATTTGGTCTCACAAATGATACACGGCTCCTGGCCAATGCATTGAACTCTTCTAAGAAGGTAGTGGGACCGGCAAGCTAAATTAATTGAGATGTTTACTTCAGTCTCTTAGTCCGATATGACCAGCTTGGCATGGACCATCATGATATTTTTCTCTTGATTTTTGATATATTATAATGCAAGGAAAGATGATATATATATATATAAAAGATTGTTGATAAGATCAAAATTGGACAATAAGAGTCTTACATCGATGATCAAAATTATTGGATATGATCTATTATCTCAAAACTACTTGTACACCGAAAATCATATGATTAAAAGATTTCTTACCTACATAAGTGATAAAAAAATATATCTAATTTAATTTTATTTAGACTGTTCAATTTTTAACTATTTAATGCATAAGATATTGATCTCTAAATCATATAACTTTTTATGTACAAACAGTTTTGAGCTAATAGATTATATTCAAGCATTTGGATCATTGATATAAGACTCCTATTAAAGAGTTTAGAACTTAATCGGATCCGAGTCTAAATTTGATTGATTTAATTCTAGCATGATGCTCTCTCTCTCTCTATATATATATATTGCAACTAACCACTCCCCCTTCTCTAATGCACACATACAGACATCCATACATACGTGTATATAATTTTTGAATTCACATCACATCTAGTAAAATTTTTATGAAGTTATATTTTTTTAATTAAAAAATGAGGTTCTATTTCGATAATCTAAGTCGTTTGATGTCATCTAATATTTCTAAATTATTTCTATACTAAAAATTATATAATTTAGAGATTTTTAGTCTATGCATCTGGATTTATAAGTAGTTTAAAGATTATAGATATATCCAACGTTATGATATTTTTATTATTCAATTTAAAAAATATTACATAATAAATTTCTCTGAAGATGAAGTTTTAAGAAATCGGCTTGATTCACAGCCCCTTAGAAAGGTCAAATTGTGCAAACATTGACAAAAATCAATCATAGGGCAACCATTTGGAACGGATCAAGGTTGTCCATCCCTTTCAGCCACCTAGCAAAGAAGGATTTCTTCCTTTTCTTTTTTTTCTCATTTTGATGGCATCAGACAAGGATTTCTTGCTAGGATCGAGGGCCCCCCATAGCTTCTATTAGCGGGAGACACCACGCAAGCCTGTTCACAAGGTCAAAGAAAAATGTTCCATCCCCATGGTTATAAAACAGCCAGCGGCCTATGACCCCAATTTTAAACGTTACAGTATCATAATATCCTTTTTGGTAAGAATAGTATGATAACATCCTTTAACAAATATACTCTTGCTGATGATCCAAACAAAGTGCAAACATAAAAGAGGCTGGTCGACATCTCGTGCGATAGAAACATTGTGTTTTCACATAAGATGGTGCGACCATTGTTATTCCCAGGGAAAACAAAATACGTTGGAGACTGTTTGGAAAATTTAGCAGGATGGGATTGGATTTTCTATAGAAATCGCGCCAATTAGTCCGTCCAGCTCTTTTTGTCCAAGGATCCACCTTAGTCTTAGCCCAAATCCTATCCATCCCATCTATGGATTTGTTGGACTGCAAAATGAGAAAGACTTATGGTGATTTTTTTTTCCTCCCATAGATCTATGGAAAGGAACTGAGTTGGTATATGCTTTAAATGGACTGTGTAACCATGATCCAAACTGGGGTTTTCCAAATACGTCATTAGAATGTCTAATATTTTTCTTTTCTTATTATTATTCAACACAGTAGTTTAAAGTGTCACGTTGCTCAATTCTTTTTGCCTATATCAATAATTTTTTCGGGACAAGAAATGATGAAATACGTGCCAACTCATGAACCATACTCATGAACGTAGAAAATGCTTTGAGGCATTATTCAGTCACGTAAAACCCTCTGGCAAAGTCCCATAATTCACACTAATTTTTTTGTATTGTTAATTAGTCAATTGTTTCTGAGTAATTTGTTTTTATTATAAGAATATCTAATTTTTTTAGAAAGAAAGGTTGATTATATATATATATATATATATATATATATATATATATATATCCAACACTCTCAAACCAAGACCCGACATTGCTTTCCTGATGGCATGGCATGAGCATTTGCTCCTCATGCAGGGAATCCAATATTGCGTGTCATCTCGCGCTTGAGCGTGACACGGCGAAGGTTGGAAGGGAATTTGTATTAAAAAAAAAAAAAGTGGGCGTTGGGAAGGGGATGATTTCATAGGGCAGTTCACGTGAATAGGAAGTGATGAACAATGGCATGTTCATAATTTGCTACAACGCAAGTGGCATTGTATACCGGACCGGAGGAACGTAATTATCGGAAAAAGCCTGCGAAACTAGGGGCCCACTACGGCAGTGGCACTCTCGTAGTTCTTTCCAAACAGTAAGCCCTCATTCTAAATCTCTCTCTAGATTCAAGCAATGGCACCCGGATAGACCGAGATTAGAGAGCAGAGGGAGTGGGTGAGACGACTCCTCGTTGTGTCAGCATTGCAACTGCGTGAGGGTCGATCCTGCCGGAGATCCCTCCATCCGTTTGCAAAATCTTTGATCCTTTCATTCCGCTCTTTTCCTCGATCTCCTCGAATTTTTTTCCCCTCCAAATTTCTTTTTTTTTTTTCTTTCTAAATCCTATCTATCTCATTTATGTTTGAGTCGATTCTATCACAATTTTCTTTTCTAGATCTGAGCGTTATAACCTAATCTAGGGTTCGTCGCTAGATCCTCCTCGATTTCCGGCGTTCCAGGTGGAGGTGAATCCTAAAAGCTAAATCCTGGACTGTTGTGGAACCCGATCCGAGGTCCGGCGATGGAGTTGGAACCAGGAGAAGACAACGGCAGAAAGTTCGAATTTTTCTAAGGTTTTACCGCTCTAATTCCTTATTCCAGCTTCAACCATCGTTTATTCCACTCGGTTGCCGCCCAAACAATCCAATCTAGGATTTCCCCACGGATATAAAACCCTGGAACAAGTTTCAGTTTTTTTTTTCTTTTGAGCTCAGATTTGCTGCAGTAGTAGATGAGTGGAATTAGGGCTTGGAGAGGGAAACCCGGAGAATAAGAGGAAGAACACAAGGGAGAGATCGAGGAATTGTGATGGAGGATATATCCAAGTACGCGCACAGCCTGGCCCACCTTGCTGTGGCGCGGCGAGACCACATGGGTCTCCGGCGGATCGTGACGGCGCTCCCCCGCCTCCCGAAGGCCGGGGAGGTTACCACCGAGGAGGAGTCGCTCGCCGCCGAGCTCACCGCCGACACCGTTTCCGCCTCCATTGACCGCCGCGACGTCCCCCACCGCGAAACCCCCCTCCACCTCGCTGTCCGGCTCCGCGACCCGATCTCGGCGGAGATCCTCATGTCGGCCGGCGCCGACTGGTCCCTCCAGAACGAGCACGGCTGGTCCGCCCTCCAGGAGGCCGTGTGCACCCGGGAGGACACCATCGCCACGATCATAGCTCGCCACTACCAGCCCCTGGCTTGGGCCAAGTGGTGTCGCCGCCTCCCTCGCATCGTCGCGTCCATCGCGCGGATCAGGGACTTCTACATGGAGATTACCTTCCACTTCGAGAGCTCGGTGATACCTTTCATCGGCCGGATTGCGCCGTCCGACACCTACCGGATATGGAAGCGGGGGCCGAACCTCAGGGCCGACATGACCCTCGCCGGCTTCGATGGGTTCCGGATCCAGCGCTCCGACCAGACGTTCCTCTTCCTTGGCGAGGGCGCATCGTCGGAGGACGGAGGCCTGTCGCTGCCTTCCGGGTCGTTGATCGTCCTCGCCCATAAGGAGAAAGAGATCACCAATGCGCTCGAAGGAGCTGGTGCCAAACCCACAGAGGCGGAGGTGGCTCATGAGGTAGCCTTGATGTCGCAGACCAACATGTACCGGCCGGGGATTGATGTCACTCAGGCGGAGCTGGTCTCGCACTTGAACTGGAGGCGGCAGGAGAGGATGGAGATGGTCGGGAGTTGGAAGGCCAAAGTCTACGACATGCTTCATGTGATGGTGAGTGTGAAGTCGAGGAGGGTCCCTGGCGCGATGACTGATGAGGAGTTATTTGCGGTCGACAATGACGAAAGAACGGCGAATGGCGGGGAGCTCGATGGGGAGTTGGATGATGTCTTGACGGCTGAGGAGAGGATGCAGCTGGATTCGGCTCTTCAGATGGGTCATGCGGAGGGTTTCGACGACTACGATGGGAATGGTGGAAGTTTTGAGAGTGTGGAGAATTCTGAGTCCAATGGTGTTACCAAGGAGAGGAAGAGCTGGTTTGGTTGGAGTAATAAAAGGGCTTCCAAGAACAGTCGAGGTGAGGACATGGAGGACCCAAAAAACCAAAAGAAGTTGTCAAAGTTGACCCCAGAGAATGGAAATCAGAAAATGGAGTTTGCAAAAGGGGACTCTGGAGATACTAGGAAAGGAAAGGAGAAGAGCGGTAGGAAGAAGAAAGGTGGATCCACGGGCGACTCTAATAAGCATGAGAGCGAGTACAAGAAGGGGTTGAGGCCGGTTTTGTGGTTAACACCAGACTTCCCTTTGAAAACGGATGAGCTTCTTCCCTTGCTTGATGTCTTAGCCAACAAGGTCAAGGCCGTGAGGAGGCTCAGGGAGCTTTTGACTACTAAGATGCCTCAAGGCACCTTCCCTGTCAAGGTAACCCATGCATTTGTGATATTCTTAGCCATTCTTTTTTCTTATTCCCTTACTGGAACTTAAACCCTTTTAAAATGATTTTGGATTGACAAAAAGTTATCTCTCATGTGATTATGGCTAGCACTCTAACAACTAGCAGCATTTAATTTCTTATTTTTATTACAAAAAGGAGTGGTTGATGATGACTTCTCATTCCTTTTGCAACCTTGATCTGCAGATCTAGGTTGCTGATGTTTGCTGTGAATTAGGTACTCCCGCATGCAGTCCAATTTTTCACATTTTTCAGTTCTGCATCTTTTTTTGTTCAGAGCAATATGTGTTGGGCTTCTCTATTAGGCATTATTAAAGATGCTTGCTGTCTCAGTAACCATTGCATTTTGCTAAACCCGACCATCCTATCCTTCTGTATGTTTTTTTGATTATCGCTATAGGTGTCCCTGGCTATTAAAATAAAATGCTTTTGTTAACTTACTCATAAATAGTTGGAACAGCGAAGATGTAATCTCAATTTTTTTAACAGTGTCTTATTTAACAGGTTTATCTGGAATAGTATTTGTAGCGATACTTTTTTTTTTTTTTTTTTTAATGGGAACCCGAGGATTGATTGGTTAGTATTTTGGAATCTCGATTTGAGGAGGAACTCTGTTCAATCTCATTTTAGTCATAGGCATAGTGAAGTCCTGAAACTGCTTGATTGCAGGCCTGTTTGTTTGCCAGTACTAAATTTAGTTCGCTCCTAGGGAGTCAGCTTTGAATGTCTGCTTGGTTTGAAGTGGAGATGGACTTATTTCCTGCTTGGCCTGTTGAAGGGAAAAATGCTGAAGTGGCTTCTTCAGCTAAAGGGAGGTGAAGCCACTTTAGTGAAATGTGCTCCTGCTTGGCCCACTTGCACCAAACCAAACAGGCCCTGAAATTAATGTGGTTTATGTATTTTCATATATGAGGATTTATTGGGATATGGAATCTGCAACCATCAATTTGGCTTCCCATGGTGTTAGATCCCCATCTCCTCCCCCGCACACTTCCCCACCCCGCCCCCCCCCCCCCGGAAACTCTCCTTAATGAATAAATTCCTTTTTTGTGTTAGGAGATTATTATAGGAAAAGTCTTCTTTATCTTATATTGATTCATGATAGGTGCTCTTGTCTCCTTTGTGGATGCTTTTATTTTTTCCATTAAAAATTTGTCTTTCTAAAGCTACAAGAAGCCTTCTAGGGTTGGATCATCTTGATCCATCAATTCCAATTCAATTGGAAAGTTCCAGTTCATGATCATGGGCCATCTGCATATTCCATGACACCCATGATTGAGTGGGGTGCAAGAGAAGGCTGGATGTGTACGTCTTTGTCCCTGCTCAATCACCAGCCATGAAGGGATATACTGGTGATTGAGAACTGGAGACTCCTGTTCGGTTGAGAAAACAAGATCCCAACTCAACTTACTGCATGGTTATGTCATGGGCATCAGTTCTATTTACATACAACTTTTGCTTTGGTATGTTACATAGCTTTTCACTTGTTTCTGTACACGACATTGATTCGAGCATTGAAGGTGAAAAGTTCTAGAATAAGTGCTCATGTTGAGCCTAATTTCCGATATGATAAAAAATTCTGGCCGATGTGTAGTTTCAATTTTCTTTTGTCCTCCATTTGCTCTGTCATATATTCTACTACTTGTTGCACGGCCGTGAAGGTCTCCATGATAATACTCCATGATAACGGACACATTTTTCCTCCTCTAGAATATTTGACATTAATTTTTCTATATCTGGTTAAAGTTTTTTTTTTTTTTTTTTTGTTATTTTGTTTCTCTGGTGTTATGTGGCACACAGGCACTTTATGGTAATGATCATCCAATGAACATGAACATAATTGGGATTACTTTACCACTTTCCACATCTATGATTTTATCCTTAAAAAAATTCTACTTGATTTCTAATATTTTAATTTCATACTGCTCATTACCATCATAAATATGCTCAATTTTTCCTCCTTTCTACTTGATTTTTTATGAATGTGCAATTCTGGATGTCCGTCTAAACATTCTCCATTGCTTTGCCAGTCTGCCTAATCGAATTTTCAATTATCCAAGTGGCAGACTGATCTTCTTATGAAGGAGTAGTGTCTACTGAGAATCCTATAGAGTTATGATTTCTGGCTTTGATGAGGAGCCTTAAGAAAGGAAAAAAATTTTGAATCATTGGTTTATGTATTAAAGTACATAGAAATTTGTTTCGTTGATGGAAACTACTTAAGAATGATCAACTTGATCTTCAAAATATGTTGGTTAGGCAGTTTCATACTTAGAGAACAATTACTATGAGGGACACAATTAACCTAGACCATGTAAAGATTTTTACTAGGTAGTGGGGCTTCTGGCTAGGAATTAGGGAGTACTCCAAAGACATGAAAGTTGATTACATGATCAGCAAGGAAAGCAGTCACTTAGGACTCGTTTGGTTCATGGAAAGAACTTTTCTTCTTCGGAGGTGATTTTCTAAAAAGTCACTACCTAGAAAGTTATTTTCTGGTAATAGAATTTTGGTATGTTTGATTTACTATGGGAAGTGACTTATTGAATAGTGGTTTATATTTGGTTGAGCATCTATTTTTCTGAAAAAAATTATATAAAATACCCATTATACCCTTAGTAGATATTAGACATAATAATATTATTTTTATATTAATATAAAAATAATATCAATATATTATAATATAATATTAGATTATAATAATTTATTATATTTGTTGATGCAGAAATTGGTCGTCGTCGGAGTCCGCTGGAGTGGAGGCCGATGAGGTCGCCATCGGGGATCTGCAAAATAAAATCCCATCTGGAGCCGGTGGGGGGGTTGGCTCCGATAGGACCCTTCGACGATCAAGTCAGCTTTGGCCAACAGAAATGGAGTGCTCGGAATGAGTTCCGGAGCTTGGAGAAGAAGAGGAGAACTTAGAGATCAGAGAGATCGGAATTAGCGTATCTGGAGGGTCTTTTATAGGCGGAGCTTAATTGATGGTGACGGCCATACCGTCTGGCAGAGAGCCGTTGGGGCCGCATGGAGTTTGGTACGGGAAGGAAGGCGTCGTCAGGTGGATGGTGATAGCCATACTGGCAGGTCGTGGGCCGCATGGAGTTCGGTACGGAGAGGAAGGTGCCGTCAAATGGATGGTGACAGCCATACTGGTAGGTCGTGGGCCGCATGAAACTGGTTACGGAGAGAGTGGCGTCGCCAGTAGTGGCGGCCATATCGTCCGGTCTTGTTGCCTGTTGCAGATTGATGGCGATAGTTCGTCCAGAGGAGTTCGGACTTGTAGGAGAGTTCGGCTGAAGGAAAAGCTCGGAAGGAGCTCGGCCGTAGAGGAGTTCGGAGGGGCTCGGCCGGTTGAAGGGACGGCCGCTTGGGGAGTTCGACCGAGGGACGACCGCTGAGGAGTTCGGGCGCTGGGGGATTCCGTTAAAGCCCGGTCGCTTGGAGTCCGAAGGAGCTCGACGGTTGGGAAGTCCGAAGGAGCTCGGCGGCTGGGGAGTCCGAAAGAGCTCGGCCGCTAAGTAGTTCGGCCGATCGAACGGGTTTGAAGAAGCTCGACCGCTGGGGGTTTGGCTAAAGCCCGTCTGCTGAAGCTCTTCTGCGGCTACTGGTTGCATTAGGCTGAGCATCGAACTAGACTTCGGCGGGAGCGGAGTTTATCCTCAACACTAGCCCCCCCACTTTTGAGTTCGAAAATCGAAGGGAGTGCAGGAAAGGCGACTGCCGAAGTCTTCCTCTGAGCTCCATGCCGGTCTAGGTCGAAGCTTGGGGGAGATCTCATCCTTAGCTAAAGTTGATATCGAAGTTGAAGTTCAGGGAAGATCTCATCTCCAACCGAGGTTGAGGGAGGCTTCGTCTACTGCGATCGAAGTCGGAGGTTGAGCTCCTCGGGGCGACATTGTCTCCTACAGTCGAGGTCGATGCAGGTGCTCGGGAGAGATCTGATCTTAGGACGAGGTTGTCTCTGATCTTATCTCTGGCCGAAGTGAAAGTTGAAGCTCTCCAGCTGAGGTTGGCCCGGTCGCTCGGAGATCTTATCTCCTTTGGCCGAGGTTGATGCGGGCGCTCGCGTTAGGACGATGTTCTCCTCCTATTCCTAACTTCGACTTTGCTCGCGTAAGGACGAGGTTCTCCTCTTGTTCCTAACGGGCTGTGGGGGCACATTCGGACCGTCGTCCGTCTCCCCCTGTCTCGTCTAAGGTGAACGAGGCCTTCGACTTTGCTCGCGTTAGGACGAGGATCCTCCTCCTATTCCTAACGGATTGTGGGGGCACATACGGACCGTCGTCCGTGCCTCTCCTCCCATCTCGTCCTTTGTGAACGAGGCCTTCGACTTTGCTCGCGTTAGGACGAGGTCCTCCTGTTCCTAACGGGCTGTGGGGGCACATGCGGACCGTCGTCCGCGCCTCTCCTCCCATCTCGTCCTTTGTGAACGAGGCCTTCGACTTTGCTCGCGTTAGGACGAGATTCTCCTCCTGTTCCTAACGGACTGTGGGGGCACTTTCGGACCGTCGTCCGTCTCCCCCTGTCTCGTCCTTTGTGAACGAGGCCTTCGACTTTGCTCGCGTTAGGACGAGGTCCTCCTCCTGTTCCTAACGGGCTGTGGGGGCACATTCGGACCGTCGTCCGCCTCTCCCTCCGTCTCGTCCTAAGGTGAACGAGGCCTTCGACTTTGCTCGCGTTAGGACGAGATCCTCCTCCTATTCCTAACGGGGTGTAAGGGCACATACGGACTGTCGTCCGCGCCTCTCCCCCCGTCTCGTCCTTTGTGAACGAGGCCTTCGACTTTGGGAAGGTCTTATTTTTCGCGGTCGAAGTTGACCCTGGGGAGATCTTGTCTCCTACATCCGAGGTTTATAGGTCTTTGGCTTGCTCGGGGGAGATGTTATCTCCTGCGGTCGAGGTTGAAGCGGGCACTCGGAGGAGATCTTATCTCCTGCGGTCGAGCTTTCCTCGGGGGAGATCTTATCTCCTGCTGCTAAGCTTTCCTCGGGGGAGATCTTATCTCCTGCGGCCGAGGGTTGAAGCGGACACTCGGGGGAGATCTTATCTTCTGCGGCCGAGCTTTCCTCGAGGGAGATCTTATCTCCTGCAGCCGAGCTTTCTTCGGGGGAGATCTTATCTCCTGCAGCCGAGGTTGCCTTGGGGGAGATCTTATCTCCTGCAGCCGAGGTTGAAGCGGGCATTCGGAGGAGATCCTATCTCCTGCAGCCGGAGCTTTCCTCGGAGGAGATCTTATCTCCTGCAGTCGAGCTTTCCTTGAAGGAGATCTTATCTCCTGCAGCCGAGGTTGTCCACGATCGCTCGGGAGAGATCTTATCTCTAGCCAAGGTTGTTGCTCGCGTTAGGACGAGGTTCTTCTCCTGTTCCTAACCGAGGTTGATTCGGTCGCTCGGGAGAGATCTTATCTCTAGCCGAGGTTGTCAACGGTTGCTCAGGAGAGATCTTATCTCTAGCCGAGGTTGTTGCTCGCGTTAGGACGAGGTTCTCCTCCTGTTCCTAACGAGGTTGATTCGGTCGCTCGAGAGAGATCTTATCTCTAGTCGAGGTTGCAACGGTCGCTCGGGAGAAATCTTATCTCTAGCCGAGGTTGTCCAACTCCACGGTCGCTCGGGAGAGATCTTATCTCTAGCCGAGGTTGTTGCTCGCGTTTAGGACGAGGTTTTTCTCCTGTTCCTAATGGGCTGTGGGGGCACATAAGGGCCGCTGTCTGGGCCTCTCCCCCCATCTCGTCCTTTATGAACGAGGCCTTCGCTCGGAAGAGATCTTATCTCTGGCCGAGGTTGTTGCTCGTGTTAGGATGGGTTCTCCTCCTGTTCCTAACCGAGGTTGACTCGGTCGCTCGAGAGAGATCTTATCTCTAGCCGAGGTTGTCACGGTCACTCGGAAGAGATCTTATCTCTAGCCTGAGGTTGGCAACGGTCGCTTCGGGAGAGATCTTATCTCTAGCCGAGGTTGTTGCTCGCGTTAGGACGAGGTTCTCCTCTTGTTCTAACCGAGGTTGACTCGGTCGCTCGGAAGAGATTTTATCTCTAGCCGAGGTTGTCCACGGTCGCTCGGGAGAGATCTTATCTCTAGCCGAGGTTGTTGCTCGCGTTAGGACGAGGTTCTCCTCCTGTTCCTAACGGGCTGTGGGGGCACATAAGGGCCGCTGTCAGGGCCTCTCCCTCCATCTCGTCCTTTGTGAACGAGGCCTTTGCTCGGGAGAGATCTTATCTCTGACCGAGGTTGTTGCTCGTGTTAGGACGAGGTTCTCCTCCTGTTCCTAACGCGGCAATTATTGACTGCTTCTTTCCTGTCATCGCATAGTTTTCGCATCCAGAAATAATATTATCGAAAGGAAAGAATTTTATTGAAAGGAAGTTACTAGTAGCGCATCCCCAAATTCTGTATTTCAAGGTCGTGGTAGTGTTGTTCCTCCGCATTTCTTCGGCAATAAGTCCCGGGGTGGATGACCTCCTCATGCTGGCCTTCTCAATTTGGTGCAAGCTCTTGTCGCCGGGAGACGACGAATCGCTGATGCACCAAGCTTCTCCCAAGGGCAATGTAGATGAGGCCGTAAGGTGGCCGACCTTCTTGCAGTCTCTGGCTATGGCAGTGCCGAGATCGTTGCCGTCCCTGGCTATGGCAGCGCTCTTGGCCGATCTTTTCCTGCTTCAGGCTGGTGCTGGAGGAATTTACCCAGCCGTCCCTTTCCGACGAGCTCCTCAATTTCGTCTCGGAGCTGGATGCATTCCTCGGTGTCCTGGCCATGGTCGCGATGGTAGAAGCAGTACTTGTTTCGATCGCGCTTGTTTGGGGGAGACCGTAACCCTTCTGGTCTTGGCCGCTGGTTCTTAACTTCCGTGAGAATTTGAGTTCGAGGAGCGTTGAGGGGGGCGCAGTCGCGGAGCCTTCCGGGAGAGGGACTTCTTCGCGCCCTTCAGTCGGAAATTCCTTGGTGGCGGGCTCGAAAAGTTCGGGCCTTGCTTGCGCTGTGGAGGTCGTAAGCGCTGCCGAACTTCATTCCGTCCCTTTGTGAAACCTGTGGGAGAACTTCATGCCCCTTTGTCGGGGCTTCCTTGTAGTCATACTCGAGAGGGAGTCCTCGCTTGCCCTGGGGCGGTCGTGAGCGCGGCCGAACTTCATCTCACCTCCTGTGAAATCTTTGTAGGGGGCTTTCTTGGTGACATACTCGAGCGGGAGTTCGGCCTCACTTGCGCCGAACTTCATTCCGATGACGAGGTTTGAGGGGGGAGTTCGTCCTCACTCGCGCCGAACTTCATTCCATGGGAGGACTTCGTTCTGTCCTCGCTTGCACCGAACTTCGTTCTGCTTTCCCGCGAAAGCTTCCATGGGAGGACTTCATGCTTCTTTTGTCCGGACTTTTTTGACGACGAGCTCGAGGGGGAGCTCGACTTTCCTCGCGCCGAACTGGAGAACTTCCTGCTTCTTTGTCCAGACTTCCTTGACGACGAGCTCGAGGGGGCTCGGCTTTCCTTGCCCGAACTTCACTCCGCCCCCAGTGAATTCTTTGTAGGGGGTTAGTTGATGACATACTCGAGGGGGGAGTTCGGCCTCACTTGAGCCGAACTTCATTCTGATGATGAGCTTCGAGGGGGAGTTCGCCTTCACTTCCGCCGAACTTCGTTCCGACCTCCTTATGAAACCTTCTGCGGGAGAACTTCTGCCCTCCGTTTCTCCTTCCTAAGGGCGATTGGTATGCCCAGATGCTCTTCCTTAAGGCCGGTTCCTCACGTCCTCATGGCGGGTTTGCTGACAAAGTCTCCGCCAGAAGTTGTCGCACGGCCTGCATCATCTCGGCGGGGCCGCGAGCCCGACCAGTAGGTTGAACTGCTCTACATCTGCGGTGGCTTCGGGTGGAGCCTGGACTGCCGGGGCTGCAACGGGAGCAGATGGACCTGGCGCGCAGGACGCCAATCGCCGAGTCGAAGCTCTCTCCCGGAGGCATTTTCTCTTCGGGAAAGAACTCTGGTGAGGAAGAAGAGGGATCTCCGGAGAGAGAGAAATCGTTGCCGAGCACTCCTTTAAGAACAAGAGAACCTCGGAGGTTCGGGCCCTCATTCTAGCGCCAATCTGTTGACGCAGAAACTGGTCGTCGCCGGAGTCCGCTGGAGTGAAGGCCGATGAGATCGCCGCCAGGGACCTGCAAAACAAAGTTCCGTCCGGAGCCGGTGGGGGGTGGCTCCGGTAGGATCCTCCGACGATCAAGTCAGCTCTGGCCAACAGGAATGGAGTGCTCGAAATAAGTTCCGGAGCTTGGAGAAGAAGAGGAGAGCTTAGAGATCAGAGAGATCGGAATTAGCGTATCTGGAGGGTCCTTTATAGGCGGAGCTTAGTTGATGGTGATGGCCATATCGCCTGGTAGAGAGCTGTTGGGGCCGCATGGAATTCGGTACGGGGAGGAAGGCGTCGTTAGGTGGATGGTGACAGCCATACTGGCAGGTCGTGGGCCGCATGGAGTTCGGTACGGAGAGGAAGGCGTCGTCAGGTGGATGGTGACAGCCATACTGGTAGGTCGTGGGCCGCATGGAACTGGTTACGGAGAGAGTGGCGTCGCCAGTAGTGGCGGCTATATCATCCGGTCTCGTTGCCTGTTGCAGACTGATGGCGACAGTTCGTCCAGAGGAGTTCGGACTTGTAGGAGAGTTCGGCTGAAGGGAAAGCTCGGGAGGAGCTCGGCCGACTGAAGGGACGGCCGCTTGGGGAGTTCGGCTAAGGGACGACTGCTGAGGAGTTCGGGCGCTGGAGGATTCCGTTAAAGCCCGGCCGCTTGGAGTCCGAAGGAGCTTGGCGGCTGGAGAGTCCGAAGGAGCTCGGCGGTTGGGGAGTCCGAAACAGTTCGGCCGTTAAGTAGTTCGGCCGGCCGAACGGGTTCGAAGAAGCTCGGCCGCTGGGGGTTCGGCTAAAGCCCGTCTGTTGAAGCTCTTCTGCGGCTACTGGTTGCATTAGGCTGAGCATCGAACTAGACTTCGACGGGAGCGGGGTTTATCCCCAACAATATTAATATAATACTAATATATATTATATTATATTAATACAATATTAATATTTTAGTATAATAAATTTATTAATATTTTAATAAATATGATGTTATATTAATATAAATATTAGGATAATATTAACATAATATTATATTATCACTATTCAATATTTCATGCTAACAATCTATGATATTTTATAAAATCTTAGCTATAGATCCTAAAAGGATGTTTTGGAAAAGAAAAAAGCACCACCACTTATCATTCCATACGAAATGCCAAAACCTGTCTTCTCTATGAGTTTTCATTTTCTATAAAATGTGGGAAGTGTTCTCTCTTCTCTTAAAACTCTAACCAAATAAGTGACTCTCTCTCCATTTTTCAGGAACTGCCTCTTGGCCCCTCTACTTTCCGTGAACCAAACAAGTCCTTAGTCTAGATGTCTAGTTGTAGTCCTATTTTTTGGACAGATGACCTGATAATAGATGTATGTGATGTTTACCATAGTTGAACAGCTTTGTGATGTAAAAGTTTGTGCCGGCTTTTCCTCTAAGAAGTGAAATCTCCAATCCTGATAATTAGATGAGCAGAAAATTCAAAATTCTCTTTATAGTGTAATTTTTGTTCATTGCTATTTTTTTAAAAGTGCTACAAAAATGATAGGACATTGGCTATTTCATCTTGTTCCTGTAGCCTCGTGGAAACATAATCTTGGACATGTTAACTGCTGAATGGTGAAACATGTATCTCTGGTAGTGACTGTCATATGATAGATTATTTTATTGGGCTACTGCTTTACAAGAGATGAATACTTTCTGCTTCTAATTTATCAATTGTAAGGAGGTAAGAGAAATGCTTTTTCTAGAGCAATTCATTCTTCCTCCCCTAACAAAAATGGTTTAGTTTTTTTGTTTCGGAATAATGAAATATAAACTTGGGTATGCCAACTGCTGAATCATCAGGCAGTAGATATGGGCATCAGCCAGGGTGGGCCACAGTTCCACATCTACTCCAAATTTGCTGTTCTGAGCCTGGGCTGACCCAACATTGGGCCTAAACTTTGGAGCCTACACCGGAGCCTTGCCAATATGTGTTACAATGAGCTACTTCAAAATGTTCTCCAAATATATGACAGTTGTGTTGTATCTTTTCACAATATTTTTGTATTTATATAAGACATCATACATCTGTCTAGCTTCATTCAATTTTCAGAAGACGGTATTCCATCCAGAAGTAAGCTCCCCATCTTCCCAACTGGGGGGGAATGGTCCCATCCCACAACAAAAAAGAAAGAAAGAAAGAAAGAAAACAATTAGCAGTGAGAATTACGCATACGATGAATTAGTTCTTTTATCGGCAGCAAAAAAGTCAGAACTACTTGTATCTCACTTTTGTACTTGTTATGGTTGTGCATCTAAGGATCGAAACAGCAAATCTAGTGGCTTTTGAGATACTATTTTATTTTGCATATGTTACATATTTCACTTACCAAGGATTGAATTGAAGCATTTTTTTTGCCATCAACTTCAGGTAGCCATCCCAATTGTTCCAACTATCCGAGTTCTTGTCACATTTACAAAGTTCGAAGAGCTACAGCCGTCTGATGAATTTGCAACCCCACTTTCCAGCCCAACACATTTCCAGGAAAGCAAAGCCAAAGAAGCAGAATCATCAGGTTCATGGTATGCATGGATGAGGGGAAGCCGGGGTGGGCAATCTAGCGATGGCAGTGAAGGCCGAAGCTGGAAAGATGAGATTGATCCTTTCCATATACCTACAGACTACACTTGGGTTGATGCAAATGAAAAAAAGCGCCGAATGAAGGCCAAGAAGGTTAAAAGCAAGCGGGGTAGCAGTAAGAAGCAAACATCCAAAAGTTTGGATGGCCAGCAACTGACGGATGGTTTTGAGGAGTAAAAGACAGTATAATATTATTCATTTGCATTTGAAATTTTTAGAGGAAGAAGTGATCTTGTTATTTGGGAATTCAGTGACAAGTACATTATATTGCTTGTTCTGACGCATTTGTAATTTGTTTTTCCTTGTGCATTTTGGGAGATGTCAGTCGTTTCTAGTTTGTTTTTCTGGTTAAAGGGTGCTTGCCCTCCTGTTGTATTAGTGCAATATTCTGTCACCCAGGAAAAGCAAAAAAAGAAATATGTAATGTTTAGCTGAAGAACATGATCTCCAGTTCATGTGATTTATTTTTCCTTTTTCATGTGGTACCAATTAATTCTGCTTGTTTAACGATTCTTTATTAAATATCTTTTAGAAGGTTGCAAGAGAGAGGCACATTAAATTGTTCGCTTTAGTCTTTTGAATCACAAATATCATGGATGTATCGGTGTGGTTTCCTGGTATGATGGCCTATGACGTTAATCATCGATCACACGAATCTTCATAGCTTTCGGCTTTCCCATGGATGATTTGCCCAACTAAATTCTGGCACCCAAGAATTTGTCTCGCCATTGAGGGCAAAGTTGTTTTCCCTTGTTGTTGCGTTGTTGGCTTATCAGGAATTTGATATCTCATGTTACACGAAATTGGTTCGATGATGGAGCCAGGAGCTACAGGACTGAATTGATGGAGCCAGGAGCTACAGGACTGAATTCTGGTACTGTCGTGGGGCTAATTACTAGCTGTGGTAACTCGGATTCTGAATTTAACCCTTTTTTTTTATGAGAAATTTTGTGGAATTACTACCAGTTTTTTTTTTAATGGCACCGAACATCCGTAGATATCGTATAAAATGCAAACAGTTCATGCCTATGAGTATGACTATGATAAATAGGTCATGCTTTTTGCTTCTGCTCGAGAAGCAGAAAACATTGAATTAAAAAGCTTCCACGTGTTGAATTCTCTTCATTTTTTATGTGGTAACCAAGCCTTCAAATATATTAATCAGATTATTGTATCGTATTGGTGGATTCAAAATCTAAATGGTGCCTCCTACAGCCAACACAAATGTTAGAGTAATGCTTGGCCAAGCTTTTGAAAAAAAAAATATATATATATATTTTAAAAAAATAAAATATTTGATCAAATTTATTTTAAAAAATAATTTATTTTTGAGTAGCAATAGAAGTAGTTTTTCTACTGCGGAAAGAAAGCAGAAAATTGGAGCTTCTCCTTGGAAGCAGAAGCAGAAGAAGAAAATTAATTTTTTAAGATAAAAATATCATTACTCAAAATTATTATTTATCATAACTATTTCTATTTATTTTTATCCGATTCTTCCATTATTTAGTGAATGATGTATTTTGATATATATATATATATATATATATATATATATATTATTGTATAAAAATTATGTAAAATATTCAATATATATTATCTTTAGTTTAATTATATTTATATTGATTAAAATTTTAATATATTTTTTATTATTTTATTTTTTTATTTTAACTAAATAAAAAATAAAAAATTAAATTAAAATTAATTATTATAAATATTTAAAATTATTTATCTATTTAAATAATATTAATTGTAAAGTAAATCTATACATATTTTTTTTCATAATTTGATAGTTAAAAATATTTTTTTTGAAAGATTTGTCATATACAAACTGCTTCTCAAATATTGATAAAAATGTTTATCAAATAATTATGTCAAATACAAACTATTTTTCTCTCACAGTATTTTTTTAAATTTTATTTTAATTTTTTTAAAATAAATTAATTTTCATAGTTTGATCAAATAGATTCTAAATAACACCAATCTCTTTCAACAGATTCTCACCCAATATATTAAAAATATATATTTTACTATTTAATTTTTATTATATACATGGTACATAACTCTTCATCATTTTTTTTTTTTTTTAATCCAGCTACTTTACAAAGTCTTTGAATAAATACAATCACTTTTGCATGATGCTCTACCTTTATTTCACACAAACCCAATCTTACGGGTATTCACTTTTGTTTCTCCAAAATATGAAGTTTGTACGTGGGAATTCATAAGGAGCTCGTATCAGAGTTTCAACATCATTTTAGTATTGCTCATGACGATATAAAAAAGCTCGTGTTATCATAAATGATGCTGAAATTTCTTGTTAACAATAAGGAGCAGCACTGAGATCGCTTGGATGAGTTAGGTAAATAGTAGTCTTTGAGGGACAAAAATAGAGTAGTCGATGGTGGTCTCTGAAGGAAAAAAAAAAAATATATTATTTTTGGTATTCGGTTTAGGTTATATGTTATTTTTTTTTATTGTTGACGAGAAATTGAAATCGCCTGATGGGTAGAAACAAGTCTAAAATTTGAAAAATAATAGAGGAGAAATTGCATATTTCCGTTGTATGAGAATATGTAATTACCCCAAACCCGTGAGGGGTTAGTATAATTTACTCTAAATTTTAACCGGGCATGGATCCAGATCAGAGTGTCCATCAATCACGATCATCTAATTCCTCTCTCCGTACCATACAAGCACAGAACCATTGGACAAACACGCTTATGACACGTGTATAATGTACATTCTGAAATCTCCCCGCTTACCTCCCCAGCCAAAATTCAAATTCAAAACCTAATCAGTGTTTGGCAAAATTCTCGCCCGAAGACCCAAAGAAAACGACCCAAAAGGAACAATCCCCAAACCTGCTCTTGTTCCTTCTGTTTGTCCTCCGAAAAACCCACCCTGTTTTCACCATTCTCTTTCTCCTCTCTTCTCCCCTCCCTTCCAATCCGCGAGGAAAATGAAACCCTAACCCTAAAAAATGTCGTCGAAGCTCAAGGAGCGAGGCGGCGGCGGGGCGAAGATCATGGCGTCGAAGCCCCGCAAAGCACCGGCGGAGTCCACGCCCAAGGAAAAATTAAGCGCCGTCCGGCGAACCCCCATTGCCGCCGGGAAAGAGAACCCCAGAAACCTCTCCGGGGGCAAGATCTCCACCAGTCGTCCGAGACTGGTGCCGAAGCTGGTCGAGAAGCCAGCCGCCGCCGCCACCGGAGTCCGGTGGTCCACGTCGTCGCTGCTGCAAGGTAAGGACCCGATCCCGTCGGATTTTCCGAGGTTGATATCTGACGTCCGCGGCGACCACCGTGTTTCTACGGTTTCGGGCTCCGGTCGGAGGGGGAGAGCTTTAGGAAGGGATCTAGAGGCCAAGGCTGATGGGAGGAGGAGAGTGGGTGGGATTAGAGTTTTGGAGAAGGGTCAGCAGGGGAAGGATATCAAATCCGTCAGTGGGGTTAGGGTTTTAGAGAATCACAGGTCTAGTGGGGTTTCAGGGTTGCTAGTGGGGAAGAATAATTCTAAGGTTTCGAACGGAAGCTCAGGAAAAACCAGTAGTATAGCTGCAAACAGATCCACAGATTCCAGAATTTGTACCAAGAAAGATGTTCTTGGTTCAGAGTTGAATTTAGTAGATGAAAAGGGCCTTAATGATGTAAGAATCACTAAAGATCAAAAAGATGGTAGTCATTTGGTAGCCTTGAAACAGAGCAGGAAAAATGAAAACAAAAGTGGTTCACTAGATATTTGTAGAGATAAAGTTGTCGTGGCTACGAGTTCAGTATCTATGAATGCGAAAGCTTTGGGTGGTGTTCGGAATCTGGATGGTCCAAAGGGTAGGATTTCCTTGGCTTATAATGCAAAAGCTCTGGGTGGAACTGGTAAGGACGATGGTTCTGATGTTATGGTGAATCATAAGAATAAAGCTTGCTTGGTTTTGGACATAGAGAAAGGTGAAAGAAATGGTATTGTTTCTTTGGATCAGAAAGTGGACGTGATGGAGAAATCATCTGATAGTATTAGCGTATTTGAGAATATTGTTGGGGATATGAAGGGTGTTCATGTTATTAGGAAGTATCCGAGCAAGCTGCATGAGAAGTTGGCATTACTAGAAGGTAGAGTTCAAAAAATTGCCTCAGAGATTAAGCGCACAAAAGAAATGTTGGATGTTAACAACCCAGATGGATCAAAGCTGATTCTTTCTGATATTCAGGACAAGATATCTGGAATCGAGAAAGCCATGGGTCATGCAATGGATCAGACTGAAGGTCAGTTGGGCCCATCTGAGATCATAAAAGTTGATAGCTTGATAAATAAAAATGTGGTAACAGGTCAATCTGGGAAGCTTGTGGATCCTAATCATTCAGCTAAAGGATTGAATCATGAAGAATCGGAGGCTAGATTCTTTCCTCATCACAAATTATTAGGGAGCCAAAGATCATCAGGTGCTTCTGTAGAACAAGTATCAAAGTTCTTGAAAAATAATGTGGATCAAGAGCCGCAAGAATGGTCACTTAGCCTTGTTGATGAAAATCCAATTGCCTTGGAGTTTTTGGCTTCTGTAAACACACAACAATCTGGTCTTGATAAAGATAGGATCATGCTTGCTGCAGTCCAGAGAATGCGGATGGAAGGTACTTCAGTGCCAAAATGTGCTTCAAAGAAGGCAATTGGTAATTATCAGGAGGAAATTGAACTTCCAGTGAATGAGAAGCTTGAAGTGTTTGATGACCAGGAGAACAAACCTGCAATGATGGTACATGTAGAGACTGAGGAAGCTTGCAGGGATCAGTTATGTGAGATAGGACACAGACCTTCAACTGCTGGATGGTTTGTTTCTGAAGGAGAAGCTGTTCTTCTAGCTCATGTTGATGGATCTTGTTCTTATTATGACATTGCTAACCATGAGGTACCCACTACTTCTATTGATGACATTTCTATTGGTCCCACCAATTGATTCTGGTTTTGCTTCATGACTGTTCTAAATTGTTTTCTACTTCACATCTTACCCTTTGGTTCTTGTTTATGTATGGTATAAGCAATAATCTGTTAAACTCTTCCATATGCACTTTGCTATTTTCTAGCTATTTTTTTTTTCCTTTTAATGAAGGCTATGTTCTATCTGTTAATAATCATAAGCTGTGGTATGTGTTATTTGTAGTTGTAGACGGTAGTGTCGATATATGAATTTTTATGTTACATATACACTTGCATGCATTTCTATGCCCTTTTGTGTTATTTATATTTTCTAGTAGCATGCATGGGTGTGAAGTTGTGAGGCATCTATATATAAATAAGTGTAATAAACATTATAATATGAAATGGTGATGCATGGGTATCGTTGCAGGTTAAAGCTGAATATAAGCCTCCTGCAGGAGTATCCAATAACTTATGGGGTGATTGTTGGTTAATTCGTGCCCCTGGTGCAGATGGATGTTCTGGAAGGTATGTTGTTGCAGCATCAGCTGGGAGTACTTTGGACTCTGGTTTTTGTTCATGGGATTTTTATACAAGAGATGTCAAAGCATTTCGGGTTGAGGATGAAACACCCAATTCTTTTGCAACGTCATCATCTAGGAGGATACTTGGTCCTCTCTCCAACATAGGTTTATTCAGAAGAAGTGCTCCATGTGCAATGCCTTCTGTGGAAAGACAGCATTGGTGGTACAGGCCATGTGGACCACTCTTGATTTCCTGTGCAAGCAGGCAAAAAACTGTTACTGCATATGATATCCGTGATGGGGATCTGGTAATGAAGTGGGAAGCGAATAATCCAGTAATGGGGATGGAATACTCGAGCCCTCTACAATGGAGAAGTAGGGGGAAGGTGATCATAGCGGGAACAGATGCCATTAGTCTTTGGGATGTGAAT
Source organism: Cocos nucifera (assembly GCA_006176705.1). NCBI lineage: Eukaryota > Viridiplantae > Streptophyta > Magnoliopsida > Arecales > Arecaceae > Cocos > Cocos nucifera. The sequence continues at coordinate 4,232,689 of QRFJ01000002.1, read as the reverse complement.
TCACTCAGTCCATACCCTCTGCTGTCTGTTGCTTCTGCTGGTAAAAAGGTATACTCCCTTCATATCAGTAGCACTGATGCTGAATTGGGTGGTGGTGTTCGACAGAGGTGAGCTCCTGTATTCCTGGTTATCTATTCTAGTTATGTATTTAGTCATGTTCGTCATGGCATAAAAGAATCATACCTGTAAATGCGTCAAGTGATCTAGCCTTTAGATTTTTTCATCTCGAAATGATGAACCTGCTGAATATGTGTGTTCTTCCAGCAAATACTTGATTTTTTTCCCCTTTACACCTGATATTTAATACTGATTACAACCCTCAAATATCTTCAGTAAACAAATTAAATAAACTTCAGAATCCTTTCAGAATTTTATCCATGATGGGTGACAAAATTAAAATGAATTAGTTTGGTTCAGTCTTATTGCCCCAAAGAACTAGTTTTAGAGATGTGTGCATGAATGGTGACTAGAGATGTGTGGTGGAAATGTTATTTGGCATTATTTCTTCAGAGGAATACCGAAAGCTGTACACCTGCTTGTTGCTGTTATTGTTATTTTATATATTATGTTAATTAAATATGCTACTTCTTTTTCAAATTCAGAGTGAGTTCATCTGAAGTGGAGGGTAATGATGGTGTCTTTTGCACACAAGAAAGTGTCAATACGTTTGATTTCCGCCTCCCAACTGGTATTGGCCTGAAAATATGCAGGCATGGAGCAATTGGCCACTCGATCTTCTCTCATGGGGACTCCATATTTATTGGGAGCACTGAAGGACTTTGGCCAATAAAGGGTGGTCCACGCTCGTGGGTGCAACACTACTCATTGCGCACGGGGAAAATCGTTGCGACATATGAACTGCCAGAATTCAATTCCGACATTCACCCTGCTTCGGTAACTCAGGTATGGGGCAACACCAATCTTGTCATGGGCATCTGTGGGATGGGATTGTTTGTGTTTGATGCCTACAAAGATGAAGGATTGCAAGCCTTTAACATGGATCAGGGGAACATAAGAGTGAAAGAAACCATTGGTCTTGAAGATCTATATTGCCCCACGTTTGATTATTTGGGATCACGGGTTCTTGTTATATCAAGAGACCGCCCTGCTTTTTGGAGGTATTTATTATAGCTCTATACACGTCCACAAAGAAACTTGCTGGCCTATAATATTATTCAGTAACATTGCTTTTTATGTAATTTTGTGTTGATGTAAGCATCTTGCTTTTAATTATATAGTTGTAGAAATATGTAATCATGATATTCTTTGGTATGATTGCAAGCGTCTTCGGAGCATGTGCCATGTAGCAATTGCAATTTTGCAAGTTACCGCTCTCAGTCTCCATCGTAATTCTGATGCTCTTTTGGATTTTGCAGTGATGGTTTATGTCAAGTGTCTCCCCTAAGATTTCTCATGAATGCTCTTTGATCTAGGTAAAATTATGGTTTAAAACATGACTTGATGTTTGGTCATTTTCCTGGATTTTATTGATTTTTACTGTTTACCTTGTTTTGGAGGGATGTTGGATTCAAAGTTTCAAACAAACATACTTGGTTATTGTTTTCTATTTAATAAACCTGCACCTAACCTACCCAAACCTGAAACAAATCTATTTAATAAACTGATTTATATAGGTTGATTTGTTTATAATTCAAATCCATTTATGTCAAATCTGAGCATGCTTAAAGTCATTTGGGGGTTGGATTGATAAGTCGGGTCATAAATTGTCATTCTTGACGTGAGGTCTTGGTGCTTAGAGGCTTGGCTTGTCCTTAATCCAGCGTGAGTCCAAAGTCGGCCAAAACAAGCATGCGATCTTGTGATCTTCACGTTAGTTCATATTGGCTTTGACAATCAAATTTGTATCAAATTTTTGATAAATCTTTGATTGATAAGGAGTGTAAGAAATTATTAGTAAATCTAAGCAAAACGTTTTACATCTAAATGGATTTAAATACTGCATGATAAATGATCTTACAATCCAATCAGATACATATGCACATGCATGCATATATATATATATATATATATATATATATATATATATATATATATATATATATATATATATATATTATATAGGGTAGGGAGGTGGTGGAGGCAATATTCGCTCCAGGTCTTCGGTAATTTAATTATATGCATTTGTTGAGCAGCTTCCTCTCATCCATCCGAGTCCAACTCGCGGAATGGTAGAGGGACGGTCTTCACTGCCCTGAACTTGCCCACATTGTTCAGGTGCTCATTCTCCAGCCTTTAACAATAATTGAACCAAAGATCGGAACACGCGCGTTTCAGCTCAGATGTATAATCTTATATCCAGAATCCATGATGAAGAGTAGGTTAATTACCTGTAAAAATTCCAGTGTCCACGCCGAATGATCTCCGCTGAAGCTAACAAGAAATCAACCAACCTGTTCTCAAGCTGCCCCAGGTTGAGGCGCATCACGCTTTCAACCCATGCAATTCTAAGTACGAAATTCAGTGCCTGCATTGCCAAACGGTACTTGGAAAACTTCGTTAGAGTGGGAGGACCTCTTGTTCTGATGAGCGTAGAAGCGATCAAGATTAGGACACTTACAATGGAGGCATAATAGATGCACTTGTTCTTTAAAACGAGCTCATCCCTTAGCCATGCATTATGCGAGTTTGGATCGAGAAGACCCCAATCCATAACAAAGTCCCAGTACAGCTGATAGAAGGTAGCAGCAGTGGAAGAGAAGATGACAACAGCCAGCCACAGTGGAGTAGGTTCCGCTGCATACTTCCACCTGGCAGCCGCTGCAAGCATGGCCGACACATACTTCCCAGCATTTGCCAGGTGGTTGGCATCGTACCCCTCTTCGATATATCTCCTTGCACACTAGGGAACATGGTCCCATGCCAAGTACGTCAATTTCCCATTTGGCTACAGCAATTTATAGATTGGTGTACGAAAGCTGGTGCTATATGCGATGCCAATACATGCATGTTCACAAGGACTCTAGCTAGTCTTTGAATTGGACGATAAAGTAGAAAGAAATAGTTATGATTTCAAGATTAGGAGGATGGAAGATCTAAGATTAGAACTTATATTATTAGAGCGTTAATTACCTGGATGGCGCGCCAGTAGTAAGGAAGGAAAGAGATGACGTAAGCCAACAGCTTGTACTGATGGCTACGGGTGCAGGTCTCGTAAGGATGCGTTCTAAAGCCTCCCGCCACGAAGTAGCATGCTGTGAACTCCATGTGCCTTAGAAGTGGGATCTGTTATAGGTCATAGAAAATAATTGATTTGAGAGACTGCGCACAGAAGCAACAAAATTGTGTAACATCAAGCACATATAATTAATGTCAGTATTCTTTGCATGGAAAGGAATTCATTCACCTGGCTGGTTAGCTGGTCAGCCATGAAGAAGTCCACCATCAACACCTGCGGTGCATCGCAACCATTAATTAGAAGAGCGCTTAGGCACCATCATGAATGATATGATATATGGGATGATGACAAGTTAGAAGGCCAAAGAATAACATAGAGATGATCGATGCTTGCTTTGTAAAATGGTGAGAACATGATGTTGCGGATCACTCGCAGGAAGCAGTAGCGAGTCGGGCGGTAGAATATATTGAATGGGCAGAGCAGTAATCCTGAAAACAGCTGAAAAGAAAAGTGGAAGTTGTCAAAGTAATGAGATAGATAGATTGTTCGGGTAGTCAATAAGAGTGCACTTCAGCTGGAACATCTTCCATGGCATCGTATATGATTGGGGTTGCAGACTTGGTACCAATAAGAGAACTCCCGGTATGGACTTGACATGCTGTGGGGAGACCCCGGCAGATCGTAGCAGTAGGTGGATAACCATAGCCCCTACAACCGTGGTCATGAAGGAGGCACAGATGAGGAAAGCATCCCTGTGCTTGAGAGCACTGCTTGGATGGAACTCAAATATGAAGTTGTGGTTTATTCTGGTGCTTCTCCACATGAATATGTTGCATCCATACAAGAAAATATGGAAGCTAAGAAGCGCAAAGGTACTGCAAAAGCGAGAATAACCGGCATGATTTAGTTTCAACCGAAGACTTCGGATGCATGTAGTTGCTGATTTCATTGCCTGCATATAATTGTCTAGGTGAAACCATATATATAGATAAACAAGCATAACCATCCAATTTTATGTTATGCACACATGCTTGTTAAAATATTATCTATATCCCCGGTGATTGACGCGGCGGCTTCCTGATCAGTATCCATCTTTCCATTTCCAAGATAAATCATTCCATTGTAGGATTATTGGTGAGAGGCAAACTTAACGGTAGAAAAGTGGATAGATAATTCGATCAATATTCTTTTAGCCGATTCGTGATCGTTAATTTGCAATATAACTTGCAGAGAGAAGTGGAACTCATATTCGGCTGACCATCATCCGCTAGTGGGCCATCATGAGAATGTGTCTGAAGAATGACAATTAAAAACAAGGACAAGATGCACTAGTTTTTTAATCATTGATGGGCGAGATATCTGCTACGATACACACATGCTGCCACACGATAATCTACTGGATGTTATCCTGGAACGGACAAGACTACATCTTATTTTATCGGTAGGCAACAAGGGAGAAAAAATTAGAGTTAATTTTACCATTTGTTTTATGAATTTTTCAAATTCGTGCACAGATGACGTGAAGGCACATAAAATGTAACAAAAAGAAAATCCATGTTTGTAAAATTTATCCTCTTATCATGAGTATTAACTTGCTCTCGCAGACATCATCACCAACCCAAATTGAGCTACAATTTTGAATGGAAGTCAACGTTCATCATTTGATTTCCTCCAACAATTCCAAGAGATATTGCATACCTTATTTTGTGGTAAAAACAGAAACCAGTCTAACTTGCTGCCAGATACCGGTGATGCACGCCGTGTAACTTAATTATGAGATGTTATCCAATGCCACAAGTCGAACTGAACAGTTTTCTTAATAAACCCTTTTTTTTTTTTTTTTTTTTTTTTTGCCGACGGTGGTAATTTAGCTATTAATGAATGCGATATTATTTTCTACTGAAATCCTTTGGGATGATGATTTAATGAAGAAACATTTCTATAACAAAAAAATAAAAGTAGAGAAACAACTAAGTAAAGAAGAGATGCAAGACTTTACCACCAAGAAAAAAGAAAAGATGGACTTTGTAATATAGAAACCTGTACAATATATTAAGAACTTCTTTGGTTCGCCGAAAGAATTTTTTTTTTAAAAAAATTATTTTCTAAAAATATGATTTTGATATATTTAGTTGATCATAAAAAAGTGGCTTATTTTAGAATGGCTTATATTTATTTGAACATTCATTTTTTAAAAAAAATATATAAAATATCTTTTATACCCTTAACAGATATAAAACCATACCTTTTTGCTCCCAAATTTTATATAAATAATGATATTATATTTATATTAATATAAATATAATATTAATATATTACAATATAATATTAGAGTAAAATAATTTATTATACTGATGTAATAATAATATATATATGTATTAATATTATATAAATATAATACTAATATTTTAATATTATTAATATAAATATAAATATTAATATATAAATATAATTCTATATTAATATTAATATTATATTAGTATAAATATTAAAATAATATTAATATATTATAAATATAAATATAATATTATATTAATATAAATATTAGGATAATATTATACTAATATTTATAAGAGCAATATTTAATGATATTTTCAAAAATTTGTATACTCCAGAATCACATATTTGTAGAAAGATATTTTTGGAAAGAAAAAATAACCATCAATTTCTATCTCATGGAAAGTCTCAAAACCCACATTCCCATGGGTTTTTACTTTTCATAAATGTGAAAGGTATCTTTTTATAGGAAGAGCTTTTTTTCATTCTCTTTTTTCTTAAATCTCCAACCAAACAAGATGATTCCTCTCAATTTTTTAGAGATTGCTATTTTGTTCCTCCACTTTCTGTGAATCAAATGAGTTCTAAAGGACTCACACTAGACTTTTTTTTTTCCCAACAAGTAACAGTACTTTTTATTTTATTTTTATTTTTAACTTTCTTCAAATCCTTCTCGAGTCCTTGTGGATGTCCATTTTCTTCCCCTCTCCTCGCTACCACCTTCCACTGATCTCCAACGTCACCTTCCTCCATATCATCTGGCATCGGCCTTCCCCTTCAATCTCCCTCAAATGCTTTCCTTCACACAAATCTTTGAAAAAGAGAAACACCGACCTCCTCTTTATTCTCCTTATCGTCTCCTCCCATTAGTCTCTGCCATTGCCTTCCTATCGTCAATGGCATCAGCCTTTCCCTTCGATCTCCCTCAGGTGCTTTGCTTACCACGTGTTGCAATTTGGATCGATTTTGAACACGACCCATATCCATTGTTCATCCATATAGGTTGTTGGAAAGATGTGAGAGTTGGTTCTTACTAGGAATCTAACTTATGATGATAAGAGTCTCTAATAAGGATTGGAATGATCCAACTAGAATTGTGGGTTTTTTATATACAATTCTATGTAGGTAATATTTTCGCTATTTTGTTTTTCTACGACATGAATCTCAAAAAAAAAAACATGAAAAAGAAAAAAAATGATTGATCTTTCGATGTTTTTCCTCTCTTTTTTTTTATTCTTAGAGGTCGGCTCGGAGCGGCCAAATGGGGACATTTAGATCTATTCTCCCATGCCTCAAGTGGGAGGCTTGGAGGGCTGAAGTTTAGATGGTGGCTAGGATCTTTTTCTAAATCCGTAAAGTAGGATTATTCCTCCCTCTAAGAATTTATTTATAACTTCTGCTCGAATTTTGTTCCTAATTGATGCTCATATGGTATTAGTCAAAGAGAAAGCAACTTATATGAGCACAAATCAGTTAATTTATTTTTCTAAAAAAAAAAAAATGAATTTAAGAATAAAGTTATATGGTGATGAAATATTGAAGGAGAAGCCAGGCGTACGGGCCCGGAGTACCTGAAAACAGGGTAGATGGTTTCCACGTAGCCAGGTTCGGTTGTGGGAGAAAAGATGCCGCACAAGTGAGCCAAGATGGCATACACACCAAACAAAGTTACAAAGCTACCTGTAAACAAACCTGCAAACGTAAAAAACACATCACGGACGTTAGAGAAAAGGAAAGTATGAGATGTGAGGAACAATTTCCTACAACCGCAACCGCATCCGAGTGGAGACGAGACAAAAACCAGGAGAGAAACTTCACCAAATTGTATATCCATTTATTCTTGAAATTTTCGCTATCGATATTCCTGGAAATGCCCAGCTTATCTCATCCATCCATTAATTTCCTCACTCCGTCAAGAAATGGCACATATATGAAGTGTGGAGAGGCCATGATGAATTAGACGTTCGTACTGACCGTCGTGCCAGGGTTCGGTGATACATGTTAGTAATTAATGGTTGGGGTTCAGGTGGGATCATAATTAATAGTGCGACTCCTGCAACATAAAGTGTGGTAACAACCTCAATGGCAATCACGTTATCCACCTCAAAAGCAGACAGCTCAGCCTCGTTACCGCAACGCGCCGTATATCGCACAGAAGGCACCCATTTCAAAAATGCATGGGAACTTCTCGAGGTGGATGACATGATGGTCATCCATAAGTACAAAAATTGGAAAGGATTCAAACCGCCGTGTATCCATATTTTATACCGCAGAAAATGGGACAAGCCTTATCATCTATTTCGGATCTTGGCGATGAAAATTGCGGTTCCTTGTTAGGTTAGTTATTCGTCGGATCAGATCCGTCCATCCAATCATAAAACAGCATAGAGAAAAGAAAGGAAGAGAGAGAGGAGAAAATGAAGTGATGCGAAACTCCACGCGTGTTTAATTTGTTTTGCAGTTAGACTGGTCCACTGCTGCGATTTAGGAGCGTCCAACACACTCTGATGGAGGGTAGCGTGGGGATGGTAACGTGAAAGGATATGCGACACGTCTCAATTAAAAACTAATTAATCTGCTTCCATGTCGTGGTTGAGCACCGCGAATGGGGTTGAGACGGTGCGTCTCACTCGCCAGATACCTCTCTCTCTCTCTCTTTTATGCATATTGTAAATCAGTTTCTTATAACCGTCATTGTAATTTTTGTCAGAATGGCTCATGATTTTTATCTTTTAGCATATGAAATTTCATATACGTACAATTCAATTCCAGTCAACATACTTGGGTGATGAAATGAAAGGTAGCATCGAATGATAATTTCTTTTTGTTGTTGATAGAACGTGACCATGCTGATAGCAAGAACAAGTTCTAAACTGTATCCTCCATATATGGGAATAATGCACAAAGCCATGCTGATGCCAATTAATCATGTAATACTGATATGATTTGTGCTTTTAATTTAATTAAAGCTTCTGCCAGTACTACTGCTATTTATCTGTCTCGTATATCAGTGCCAAATTTTACTTCGAATATTGACAATCACCCGAATTCTGTAAATATTCTAAATTTAAATCGATAAATCCAGGATAAGTGTCTCATTTCCCCTATTATTCCTCCGAAAAGATGATAATATAAACAATAAACAAACGATGCAACGGAAGCGTACCTACGAGGAAGGTGATCATATGGGAGTCCTTGGGCCGGTGAGGCTTGAGGAACTTCATGGCCTTCTTCTTATCATTGCTTGCAAAGTGCTCGACGAAAATGGATTCCACCTCGTCAGCTAGCTGTACCACCTATTCCGAAGTTTTACTAATTTTTAATTAGTGAATCCACCCATGTACAGTGTTAATAATAACAGCCGGAAGACCATGAAAACGAGCCAAAGTTATTAGTCATTACTAATAGTTTCTTTTTTTAATTTTTTTGTATATATAAATAGCACAATGTTTAATGAAACGTCCCAAGATAACATTCTTCTTGCAGCGAGGATTCCATTATATTTTCAGCTGGACCGGGTCCTACTAAAACCAAAGCCAATGGTGGCCGGACTTTAATCAACTACGATCAGGATCCTTTGTGGTATGGCCTTTACGTTGTAGAGTATGGTGTATCTCTGGACCATCAGAAGATGGATGGTCATCAAATAATATTCATCGTATATTATATGCCATACGCTCGTGGACTGTCATATTTGACAGTGATCCATCTCCTAATGAATGATACTCATCTATGATTTACTATATACTCCGTGGTGCCTCATGCGCACAATAAAAGATCCCAGCTCCATCAACCAAGTCAAGATCTATCTTACAACAGCATCCATCTACGACAAAATGGCTTCTTACCGCGTTATGTTTTCATTTTTATTTTTTCGTCTTTGGCGTAACTCTCCCGCAGAATGGCAAGGCTTTCCCGCTGCGGTGAGCCCTTTAAACAACCTAGCTAGCAGGTAAGCCATGCACATATGACCAGATATATAGATTGCACTAGGATACTAAATAATTAACCATTGCTAGATAACTTTAATCATTTCTTAACTAGCTAATTAGTGAATAAAGTTATTTGCCGTCCGTTTGGTACTCTTTACTCAGTTAAACTCATCTTACAAAAATTTAAGGAATGGCAATAAAAAAAGGGTAAAAAATGCCATCCAAGGATAAAAATGATAGAAAATGGAGGCTAGAAGGTAGCCAAAGTTATTTCACCAATTCACAAAATAACCTTAAGCTGGTTAACTATCCTTTTGATCCACCAAATGGATAAGATTATTCATGCCTTTTATATGGATTTTGGCTGGTTAACTGGATAACCTTATATTATCCATCCTCTAACAAGCATCCAAACACAGTCTTAAGTACTAGAACGGATTGATGGGTAGGTGAGCTTCTGGCACAGAAATGAAGAAAATGATGAAAGATAAACTAGCAATAAAAAGGCGTGAATGATACGGCGGGTGAGCTTGAAGTAAGAAAACAATGAAAGATAAACTAGAAAATTGAGGGGGGAAAAAAAACAATGAAAGATAAACTAGAAAATTGATGGGAAAAAAAAAAGGGACATGCCCGCATACCTTATCAGAGCTGATAAAGTGCGATCTCTTTACCCTCCTTAAGAACCACTCTGACGCTTCTTGCTGATTCGTTACCTTTACGTGACAAGTAGCTGAATTCAGTTCCGATACAAACAGTTTGCCAGCAATATAAATAAACCAAAGCTAATACCTAACAAATCAAAAGAAAGCAAAAAAAATATATAGGTCGGTCTACTTGGCCTAGGTCCATATCAGATGCCATCTTGGTCTCATAATTTTGTCCTATATAAAAGACGTCTCGCTGGATGGGAGAAGATACTGATCCTATGTAAATCAAAGTTCCTGATGACTTACAACCGATAATGCATGACACGCTCCATTCTCTCACAAGCTTGGCCTAGTGGGACAGCAGATAGTGCCTCTCCCGCTAATAAATCATATCCCACATGATATGAATCTTTGCCAGGTATATATCCACAGTAGAGCAAGATTTGCTCGGTAGGGTATCTGCTGTCCTCTCCGTCGGCATGGGACCTACGTTTCAACGGACTAAAACACCCTCTTCCTAGGATTCGAGGATAAGCCTTTCCAATGGCGTGTGATTGGAACGTGGTCTCATATACCTCCTATTTCATCATCTGATTGCCTTGCCGAATGGTCCAAGGAACCTTGCTCCCTCATTTTAAACCGATCGAACCATCGATCGGTGTTATCGTCATCACCCGGAATGTTTTTTTGATTCTACTACCTATGAGGCCATGGATCGTCTCGGTCCAAATTATATGAACCTAGACCTTTTTCTTTCCTTTAATTGATTATGATTCCTGTATGCCATCATCGTTTTCCCTTGCCGGGGGCTGTCATGTTCTTACCTTGTCAAATTTCTTCAGTATCTTCCTGAAGGCCATCATATTCAACGAGCTGCCACCACGAAAACAGAGAATCAAAGCGATGGAAGAAAAATAAAAAGAAAATAAAAATATATTAAAAATAAAGAATAAAGAGAATACAAAAGGATAAAATGGTCAATTGCTCCGACCGGGTTCATTTCAGCGTAGTAAAATGGCCAATTTACGTCACAAATGCACCAATGAGCACCCTTACAACATGGGCAAATCGGTTTCTTGGTGTACGGACCTGTAAGTCTTGAGGAGTCCCAGCCCTCGGTAGAGCTCGACGAAGGCCCCCCGGATCATCTTCTCGGCGCACTGGATTTTCTTCCGGTTGATTTGATCTCCACCGCCCGATCCGTCCTTCCGTGCGCTATTCACAAGGTCCTCCCAAATGATCGAGGTGACGGCCGAGATCGTCCGCCCCGGGGTCGTCGCTGGAATGTCGATCCTCACTGTCGCCGCCCTCGGCTTCCCGCCCTTCTTCGCCTTGGTCCGCGCCGACCCGATGAAGCTCACCCCGTTCCTCTCCAGCGCCGCGATCACTTCACCCGCCACCGGCGAGTCCCCCAACGACGGCGGCGCCGGATCCGTCTCCGCCTCGCTCTCTGCCAACACCACCACATCAGAAACCATAGGCCACCCATCCGATCAAGGGAACTATTTAATCCACGGTGATTATGATTCCCACCGGAGGAGGAGAGGGAGATAAGACGTGGAGAGGCGCCACTGGCGGTGGAGGTTGGGGAGGCCGGAGAGGAGGAGCTGCGGTAGCGGCGGCGGCCGTGGTCGTGGAGGATGATCTGCTTGAAGTCCACAAGGATCTGGAGCTGCTTTCTGAGAATCTCGCCTCGCTCGCAAAACTCTTTCTCCTTGGTCTGGTAGAAATTCTCCACCTTATCGAGCTCTTCGTCCAATTTCTCGAGAAACTCCTTTACCTTTATTCATTGATTTATGTCCATTTAAATATTTATTGAATCAAAAAGTAATAATATCGCAGTCATATTAAGCACCACCTCGTCTTCTCTTGATTGAACGAGTTCCATCTCGTACAAATTCTCCTCGTCCGTCTGCAAAAACAAGTAACCAATTAAACAAATAAACGCCAAAAGAATTATTAGCGAGGGAAGTTACGCGTCTCAGCCGGTCGACTGGAAGTAAGAGTTCTTTTCAGAAGAATAAAGATTTTGTTTGAACGAATCCAAAATAGGAACCAGCAATTGGACGGTCTGGATTGACAAATCACCATCATCATGCAGGGGATCGGGCTAATTATCTAAAGATATTCCGCGATATATTTGACGAGAAAGGAGAAGGGCACGATATTTTTTTCCCTTCCCGAGATGAAAATTATTGCCACGATCGTCTCACAAGCGCAAAAGTAAAGAAAATATCTAAAATATCTGCAACCAAATGCTGAAAAGAAAAGAAAAGGCTTCTACTGTTTCTAAACTGAACGCAGATAGAGCGGGAAATGAAACGAATGGCGAGGCCGCGTCACGGAGAACACGACGGAACTCGCTACGCGCTCGCGCCTCCAAACGGCTCGAACAGCGACTGAGCCTTTCGTCGTTTTCGTTCCCGAATCTTCACGATCCAAGAAAAAACTTGTACAAAAATTCCTCAAAAAATAACGGAAAAGCGTAACTAAATCTCCGGAAACTTCGACAGAAAGGAAGGGGGAAAAAATCTTGCTTCATTTCGGATGAAAAAAAATCGAAACACTATTAGCGAAATCGGAGCCGAACGGTTTGGAGCTGGGGGAGGGATCTACGTCTCTAGCACCTGGAAATGTTGATCTCGGAGGGCGGAGAAGCGGGAGACGAGGGCGCGGAGGGAATTAAGAAGAGAGAAGCCGTAGCAGGGATGGGCGGCGGCATCGCCGCCATCGGAGGGGGGCAGGGAGGAGCGCAGGAGGGCGAGCTTGATCTTCTTAACGTGCTTCTTAAGCTGCCGGTAGTTGACGAAGGCATCCTTCCACTCCGGGATCAGCTCGGCCTCCAGCTCCCTCGAAAACTTCACCATTTCCTCCCCCGACCTCTATCTCTCTCTCCCCTATTTCCTGACACATATGGCTGGTCCGCAGTATGGATACTGGGGGGAGAGAGACTGGGGGCCTCAAGGTGGGGAGGGGGTGGGGGACGAAGGGAGGAAGAGAGAGGCAGGGGTTATATGTAGACGCAAAGCGCGATGAGGAGGGATTAGGTCCAGTGGATCAGTCCACGTGTACGGTGGATAAGGGGATGGATTGTCCCCCGATCTTGAATTGTTTACATACAACGACGGTGGGCTGGTGGTTAACATGGCGAGTGGGGGTGGAGGAGGTTTATATATATATATATATATATATATATATATATATATATATATATATATATATATATATATATATATATATAATTTTTATTTTAATATAATTATAAGAGGATGAAAAGAAAATTTTTTTAAAAAATTATCATCCTTTTTCAGTTGTATTATTATTATTTTGAATATATACTACATGAATCAAAATAAATCTGGTTAAATGAGAATGAAATCACCTCTTTAAATTGATTTTCAGGATACTTTTTGGGTGTAAATATTGACTGAATTAATCAGCACTTGTTCACATGCATGAAAAAAATAAAAAATTAGGAAGGTATTTGGTTGGAGAGAGTAGAGATCTAAAATTGAAATAGGAATGAATAACTCCTATTGCAATTGCTTGGTTGAGGGGAGTTTCATTCCGATTCTGATTTCAGGATGGAATAAAAATGACCTAATCTATCTAAAACTCAATCTCCACTCTCTTTTAAGGATTCAAATTTCTATTCTGATTTCGATTTCGATCACGAACTAAACACTTCAGAGGATTAGACTATTCCGATTTCAATTCTAATTTATTCCGATTTTCATTTCGATCGTAAACCAAGCACCTCCTAAAAATAAATATAATAATTATTATTTTATATATTAAGATGATAATTTTCAACTTATTTAGTTAATATATTTTAAATATAAGTTAAGAATATTAAAAAAATATAAATATAATTTAAATTAAATTTATATTCATATTAACTTTAACTAGAGTTATGCCATCAAATTTAGCACTTAATGAATTAATAAAGAAGACAATAAAATGTCATCAAACAAAGAAGATGGAAAATAAAAACCCATAATAGTATTTTGTGTTAGTTATAAGCTCGAAAAAAAATAATATATCAAAATAAAGAAGGCAAAAAGCATTATCGAATAAAGAAGGTGGGAAATAAAAACTTATAGCAGTATTTTACTACTATAGAACAAGACTACGACAATGGTTACACCAAAAAATCACTGCTATAGGCTATGACAGCGGTTAGCTAACCGCTGCCACTGCAGTCATCACCGTAGGTCTATAGTAGCGGTTGTTGCAGCGATTTTAAAAATCGCTGCTATAGAACGTTTATTGCAGTAATTTTTAAACCGCTGTCATAGCTTGACCTATTGCAGTGGCTATGGCAGCGGTTATGGAACCGTTGCCATAGGCTTATCTATGGCAACGGTTATATAACCATTGCCATAGGTCTAATGCAGCGGTTGACACATTGCCTACAACAGCGATTGACACATTTACGGCAGCGGTTGTAAAATCACTATCGTAGCTTTTGAATAATTAAAAAATATAAAATTTTAATTTTTTTTATGTATTTTATATGATAAATGTAGAGATATATAACATAAAAAATATTATAAATATAAAAATATTTTTGAAATGCTAAAATTTTATTATCGAATAAAATTTATTATAATATTTTTTAAAAAATTACATCAAAATTTTTTTAAATCTACATCATCATCGTCATCGGAAGATGGAGCACGAGCTGGAGCCGGAGCTGGAGTTGGAATGCCGGCTATTGAGGGTGAACCCGCTCCTACCGAAGTTCGGCCAAATATCTGATCATTGAATGATCTCATCCGATAGCGACAACCAAGACCGAGCCTTGATCGAATTCGCAAGATCCCTCCGAACTTCATCCAGATGAGCTTGAGTAGCAGGGGTGGCCTAGCTCCTCCATCCCAGGCGGTCAACCCTCTTTTGGTGGAACTTCCTCCAGACGAACTTTCATGCTCCATTGAGAGTGCCAGACTTCTCCATTAGTCGAATTTCTTTCGAACTTCTCCTTCAATCGAACTTCTTCACCTGTCTAACTACTTCCGAACTTCTCCACCAGTTGAACTCCTTCCGAACTTCTTCTTCAGTCGGACTTCTCTATCAGTCAAATTTATTCTAAACTTCTTCTTCAGTCGGACTTCTCCATCTATCAAACTCTTCTTGAATTTCTCCTTCCATCGAACTTCTTTCGAACTCCTTTCGGCTGTCCAGAAGGATCTCAGCACCGACTCTCAATATGATGAATAATGACCCATGCACAACTGATCTCAAGAATCTCTGAGCTCCTCTGGAACAACGTCAGTAAGAAACGCTCCATCGTCTATAGCCATCCCATCTGAACTTCAGCTGGCACGTCACGTCAATAGACACTAACCTCTGTAACAAACTTCACGTGGTCCTGAACGATCCACTACCAAGTGGTTACGGCTATCACTATCAGTTTGTTACAGGCTCCGTCTATATAAGAGACTCTCTAGATATGCTTTGACCTAGAAGCTCTCTTCTTCTTTTCGATACTCTACTATTTTCTCTACTGAGCATTTCATTTTTGTTTGTTAGAAGAGTTGACTTGACCATTGGAGGATCCTGTTGGAACCATCCCTCCTCCGATTTGGACTTTTTTGTAGGTCTCGACAGCGACCTTGGCTTCTCCAGCTTCAGCCAGCTCTAGTGTCAACTAGATTCCGCACCAATAGGATTGGTACTGGAGGAAGGGACCTCTTTCTCTTAAGATTTTCTTATTCTTAAAGGAGTGCTCAGCAGAGATCTCTCTTCTTCTCTCTCAGAGTTTTTCTTCCTCAACTGATCTCACGAGGATGCCTTCCAAAAAAAACTTCCACTCGATGGTCGATCACCTCTACGGTCAGATCTCATTCAGATCTGCCCATCCCCATCTCATCCCTGGCTTCTCAGGCTCCATTGGCGGCAATGATAGATGCAGAGTAATTTAATCTACTGGTGCAGCAGATTAGGAGCCTCACCGAAGCAGTGCAGGTCATGTAGTAGCAGCGACCTTTGATGTCGGTCCGACTGGAGCAGACTTCTCCAAAATCCTAGGATCTAGTCTGAGGATGATCGACTTGGGCAAGTCGATCGGTAACTTTCAAAAAAGAAAAGCAGAGGGTAGAGAGCTCATGCTCCGATCATGATTCTATCCCTGAAGGAACTTTGCCTTCATTCAGCCAGAGGACTTTGGAGATCTACGACCGTGAGGATCTTCTGGATCAAAAATTATAAGAAATAAATTGGTGGATTGAGAAACTCTGCCACACTCCCTCCTCTCATGGTAATGATATATGCACTGACCCTTTCTTTTTTTAGAAAATTATGTAGAAATCCATTCCGTCGAACTTCAAGCTTCTCCCGTTCGAGAGTTACGATGGGACTACCAATCCGATCGATTATCTGAAGGCCTTTCGGATAATGATATTGCTCCATGGCATGCCTGATGCTATCTTATGCTGAGCTTTTCTCTCCACTTTGAAGAAGACGGCCAAAAACTGATACTTGATCCTGAAATCGGATACTATCTTTTTTTTCGATCAATTGAGCCATCAATTTGTGGCTCATTTTATCAGCAGTCGACCTCCTCGATGAGGCTTGAATTCTCTCATCAACATTAAGCAGAAAGAGGAAGAATTCATATGGGCCTATGTTACCCGTTTCAATGCCGCTGTACTAGAGGTTCGAAACTTGGATCAATCTATCACAATGTCCACACTAAAGGGTGGCTTTCATAAAAATGATCTGTTGTTCTTTCTGAAGAAGAAGTATCATAAGAATTTCACTAATATGCTGGCTCAGGCTGAAGATTATGTCCGAGCAGAAGAGGCCTTTAAAGCCAAGAATAGTGAAGCCATTGAAGAACGACGAGTGGGTGAATCAAGTATGTCCACTACTAATAAAAAATCGGGTGAAGCTCGACTGTGCTCCCAAACTCCTCCTTAGACTCGAAGTCAAAAAAGCCCAGATAGGAGAGCACGGTGGGGCTCTCCCTTAGAAGGTTCCATAACTATGCTCCCCTCAATGCTCCAAAAATTCAAGTACTGATAAAAATCAAGAAGCAGTTATCGAGATCGAAGAGGATGCGCACTTATCCTGACAAGCACAATCCCAATAAATACTGCCTCTACCATCGTGAGCACGATCACGATACTGAGAAGTGCATTCAGCTCCAAGATGAGATTGAGGAGCTCATCAGATGAGGCTGGCTTGATCAATTTCTACGGCATCAGTGTGAGGAAAGAGAGAATCGACCAAGTACATAGTCATAATTAGAACCATCGAGGAGGAAGGAACAATAAGAAGATCGATCGTCTCTCGGTATCATCAATATCATCTCTAAGGAACTTCAGCGAGAGGAGGCTGATGGATCTGGAGGATCGACAATGAGGTGGAGAACTGAGGAGCCCCTAACTTTTACTAAAGTAGATGCATAGAAAGTTCAGTTTCCGCATAACGATGAGATTGTAATTATTTTAAATATTGTAGACTATGATGTACGTCACATCCTTGTTGATAATAGAAGTTCGATCGATGTCTTATTTTATGATGCTTTCTCCAAAATATCTATACCTAATAGTTGGCATGGATCAATGAACTCTCCATTGGTAGGCTTCACTGGTAATGCGGTACCAGTTGAAGATGTAATAACTTTGGTTGTGGCTACATGATAATATTTGAGATAGTCCAAGGTACAGATGGACTTTTTAGCAGTAAAAGCTCCATCGACCTACAACGCAATTCTCGATCGATCTGGTTTAAATGCGCTTCGGACAGTGGTATCGATCTATTATTTGAAAATAAAATTTCTAACAAGCTATGGGATCAAAGAAGTCAGAGGAGATCAAGCTCTAACAAGACATTGCTATTCAATTGCCTTGCAGAGGGATGAGCAGTCAGATCCTTGTTTGGTTGACAAGTTGGATGTCCATGATGATCTAACTGAAGAGCGGGGTGAGCCTATGGAAAATCTTATTTTCGTCCCACTGAATGACGAGAATGCAAAGCACACAGTACAAATCGGCTCCAACATGATGAAAGAGATACAAAAGCAGCTTGTCGAATTTCTCAGAGGAACGTAGATATTTTTGCTTGGATTCCCGACGACATGCTCAGAATAGATGCTGAAGTCATGGAACATCGTCTGACTGTTGATCCCAAACATCGACCAGTGAAAGAGAAAATGTGCAGTCATATCTTAGAAAGATAGAAAGTAATTGTAGAAGAAGTTGACAAGCTTCTTAAGACCAGATTCATCCGAGAAGTCAACTATCCAAACTAGGTCTCCAACATCATGCTCGTTAAAAAGACGAATGATAAATGAAGAATGTGCATAGACTTTAAAAAGCTGAACGCAGTCTATCTAAAAGATAGCTGCCTCCTACCCAAGATTGATCGGCTGATGGATGCGACCTCAGGCCACGAACTTCTCACTTTCATGGATGCCTTTTTTGGCTATAACCAAATTCGAATGACATCAGAGGATGAGGAGAAAACTGCTTTTATTACTGATCGTGGTCTTTACTGTTATAAGGTTATGCCTTTTGGACTAGAAAATGCAGGAGCAATATACCAACGCTTGATCCATAAAATCTTCAAGGAGCAAATCGACCGTAATATGGAGATATATGTAGATGATATGCTTGTCAAGAGTCGAGCTTCAATAAATCACATTGCCGACTTTGAAGAGACCTTCAACGTCCTTAGGAGGTACAAGATGAAGCTGAACCTAACTAAGTGCGTCTTTGGTGTGACTTCAAAAAAATTTTTGGGATTCATTGTGTCGAGGCATAGAATTGAGGCAAATTCAGAGAAGATTTAGATCATTCAAGAGATGACTGCTCCAAAATCAATTAAAGAAGTTCAACGCCTGACTGAAAAAGTAGCAGTCCTGAACTGCTTCATCTTGAGGTCGGTCGAGCGATGCATGCCCTTCTTTCAAGTTCTAAAATAGCTGAAGAACTTCTATTAGACCGCTGAATGTCAACAAACCTTTAAAGAGCTTACGGACTACCTCTGTTCACCTTTTCTATTAGCAAAGCCCAAATTTGGAGAGAAATTATTCTTGTACCTAGCGATCTTTCCAATGGCCCTTGCGGTAGTCCTAGTCAAAGAAGAGGTGAAAGAACAGCGATCAATCTACTACATAAGTCGAATCTTAAGGAACGTCGAGATCCGATAAACTAAGTTAGAAAAACTAAATTTTACTCTACTGATTGCAGCCTGGAGACTTTGACCTTACTTCCAAGGGCACACCATAACCCTCCTCATTGATCAACCAATCAAGATAGTTCTTCATCGAACGGATGCCTTCAAAAGAATAGCGAAATGGACAATTGAGCTCACCGAGTTCGACATCAACTACCAGCCTCGGCCATCGATCAAAGCCTAAATTTTGATAGATGTTATAGTTGAATGCACTATTCTGGATGAAGCCGAGCCAGAACAGAATGAAGTCAATATTTCCTAGTTGCAACTGAGTTCCTCTAAGGAAAGAGCCGACCTCCCTAAAGATTTTTGGGCCCTATATGTAGACGGCTCATCCAATGCTTCTAGTGTAGGCATAGGGCTGATCTTGGTTAACCCAGAAAGAGTCATCGTCGAATATGCACTATGCTTCAAATTTTTTACCATAAATAATTGGGTCGAATATGAAGCTTTGATTGCAGGGTTAAGAATCGCTGAAGAATTGGAAACAGATCGACTCCAAGTCTACAGTAATTCTCAATTGATGATTGGACAAGTTAGTGGCGATTATGAGACTTGAGAAGAAAACATGATAAAATATCTCAAGAAAGTGAAGAGCTTGACTACGGTCTTCAACAGTTTTGACATCAAGCAGATCCCAAGAGTGAAAAATACTAGGACCAACCTTCTCTCAAAGTTGACAACATTGGCTCCGACTGAGTTGCCCAAGAAAGTTTTCTTTGAACTCCTAAAACATCCGAGTCTGGAAGAACAGTTTGTAATGCAGATCGACCATGAGCCATGTTGGATTAATCCATTGATTGCTTATCTAAAAGATGAACCTCTTCCTCATGATCCAAAAGAAGCTCGAAAATTTAGAAATCAAGCCTTCCGATATGTTCTGTATGAAGATAAGCTGTATAAAAGATCATATTCCTTACCGCTCTTGAGATATCTCAGGCCTTCAAAAGTCGACTTTGCATTATGGAAGGTGCATGAAAGAATCTACGAAAATCATGCGGGGGCTAGATCCATATCACACAGACTACTTTGGTAGGATTACTATTGGCCTACCATGTACCATGATTCTATAAAGTATGTCAAAAAATATGATCGCTGTCAGAGAAATGCAAATATTCAAAGGTAGCCTAATTGAATCTGGTGATCATCAATTGAACTGATCTAGTTCAATTGATCTGAATGAGATTCAATTAGGTTCAAGGAAATCATGCTAGCACTCAATTGAACCTAACGTTCTTCTTTTGCTATCATAAATAAGTTGTCCTGTCTGAGCCAAAGGAGTTTATGCTCAAACAGAGGTCTTCATGTGGTCTGACAGGAAGTTGTTTAAGTCAGAAAAGGTTATCTTATTTGTAAGATACTACCTACCATTTTTGGTCACCTGCCATTTCTTGTTCTTTGACTTTGGTCAAAAGTCTACCTTTGACTGGTCAAACGTTGACCATTGACACTTTGACTTTTGACCACATGTCATGCACCTATTGGAGGGTTGGTGGGGGCCTGTCCCCCTGCCAGAACCTGGCAAGGAGAAGGGCGCATGCCACCCTAGGCGTGTGCCCAAGTTGGAGGCGCCTAGGAGTCCTTGTTGGACAAGGACTCCATCTCCTTTTTGGATTCCAATTAGAGTTCTTCTAAGAACCAACTTTGACTGATCTTAGGCGCCCTCTAAGGAGGAATCCAGGGGTCTCTATTCCCACCAATCAGATTTAGATCTGATTTCACAAAGGGTTGTGATTGGTTGGGAGGAAGAGGAGTTGGATCACGCTTAGTCTATAAATAAGACCCTGCGCCCAACTCAGATTCTAAGATGCAATTCAATTGAGAAACCCCACGCCCCAAGGCTGCCTCTCCCCTCCTTCTCCATGCCATAGTCTCTTCTCCCCTTGCTCTCCACGTCCAAAAGGAGTTTTGGACATTGGTTGGTGCGATTCAGATCAAAGAAAGGCGATCAAAATAAGAAGGCTGCGCTGCTGCAAAGGACGACTGCTCATCTTCAAAAGAGTTTTGAAGATCCTCCAAATCAGATTCAGATCTAAATTTTTGGAGGCGTGATAGAGAAGAAGAGGATCTCCAGATCCAACCCGAGTGGATACCGGTAGAGGCCAGGCGCTTGCGTGGCTAAGATCTAGAACCTTCCGCTGCAAACAGGATCATCAACAGGGTAATAGGATTACTCAGATCAGATAAATTAAATTTGATTTAATTTATCTTTTAATTTTATTTTATTAAAATAATAAGAATCAGATCTAAAATATATCAAGATCTGATTGGGATCAAGAGAAAAATTTTTGAAATATATCTCTTGATCTGATCAGATCTGAACGAACCTGGACTGAAAAATCAGAATTTCCCTTCAGGGGTGAGTCGAGGTAGTTTTTGAGCTCCTCAAATGTCCATTGGTACTCCATTGTCCAGCAGAAGTTCTTTGGTTGCTTGAGAACTTGGACGAAGGACATGCATCGCTCGACCAATCTCAAGACAAAGCGAATTAGGGACACCATTTTTTCAATCAGACGTTGAACTTTTTTGATTGTTCTTGGAGTAGTTATCTTTCGAATAGCTCGAATTTTCTCTGGATTTGCTACTATCCCGCATCTTGATATCATAAACCTCAGAAACTTTCCTGAGGTGACACCAAAGACGCACTTGATTGGGTTCAACTTCATCTCGTGCTTCCTAAGTGCACTGAAGATCTCTTCAAGGTCGGCAAGATGGTTTATTGAAGCTCAACTTTTGACGAGCATGTCATCTACATACACCTTCATATTACGATCGATCTGCTACTTGAAGATCTTGTTGATCAAACGCTGATATGTTGCTCCTGCATTCTTGAGCCCAAAGGACATAACCCTATAACAGTAAAGATCACGATCAGTAACAAAAGTAGTTTTCTCCTCGTCCTCCGGTGCCATCCGTATTTGGTTATAGCTGGAGAAGACATCCATGAAGGTAAGAAGCTCATGGCCCAAGGATGCATCTACTAGTTGATCAATTTAGGAAAGAGGGTAGCTATCCTTTGGGCAAGCTTTATTTAGCTTTTTGAAGTCTATACACATCCTCCACTTGTTGTTTGCCTTTTTGACGAGAATCACGTTTGAGATCCAAATCGGATAGTTAACTTTTCGGATGAATCCAACTTTGAGGAGTTTACCTACTTTTTCTGTGATTGCTTTCTGCCTCTCCGAGATGTGGTTGTGCATCTTCTCTTTTACCGACCGATACTTAGGATCAACAGCCAACCGAAGTTTCATGACCTCGACGTCAATTTTTGGCATATTCACTGGGGCCCAGGCGAAGACGTCCACGTTCTTCCTAAGGAAGGTGATCAATTGCTCCCAACCTCGCCCCCCAAGTTGGATCCGATCTGTATAGTGTGCTTCATGTTTCCATCGTTTAAGATCATAGATATGAGATCCTCCATAGGTTCGTCCTGCTCCTCGATGAGGTCATCATGGGTATCTAGCCCCTCGATAGAATAAAGGTTGGATTGGACGTTTTTCTGCTAGGTAATAAAATAACAGCGTCTCACCAATGCTTGGTCTCCCCTGATCTCTCCGATTTTATAGCTCGTTGAAAACTTTACCTTTAGATAATAAGTCGATACCACTGCTCGGAGCGCGTTCAACCTAGGTTGGTCGAGGATAGCATTATAGGCAAATGGAGCCTTTACGACTAGAAAATTGACCTATGCCTTAACCAGCTTCGGACGTTGCCCTGTAGTCATAGTCAAAGTTATTATGCCCTCAACTAGCATGGCATCGCCAGTGAAGCCTACCAATGGAGAGTTCACAGGTCTCAAATGGTTATTGAGTAAGGATATTTTTGAGAAAGCATTATAAAACAATACGTCATCGAGCTTTTATTATCTACCAAAATGCGGCGTACATCATAATCGGCAATGTTTAAAGAAATTACAACCGCATCATTATGTGGAAACTGGACTCCTTGGATATCTGCTTCAGTGAAGGTTATGGGTTCCTCAGTCCTCCGTCTCTTCACTAATTTTTTGGATCCACTAGCCTCTTCTCATTAAAGTTCCCTCAAGATAGTGTTGATGATGCTGAGAGGTGGTTGATCTCCTTATTGATCCTTCCTCCTTGATGGTTCAGGCTGTGGCAATTCCTTTGATCGATCTTTCCATCCTTCAGATCGATGCTGCAGAAATTGACCGAGTCTACCTCATCTGATGAGCTCATCGATCTCATCCTAGAGCTGAATACACTTCTTAATATCGTGACTGTGGTCACGATGATAAAGACAGAACTTGTTAGAATTGCGCTTGTCGGAATGAGTACGCATCCTTTTTGATCTCGATAGTTGCTCCTTGATTTTCATCAGTACTTGAATTTTTGGAACATTGAGAGGGGCGTAGTTATGAAATTTTTGGAGGAGAGAACCCCATCGTATCCTTCTGTCGGGGCTTCCCTGCCTTCGAGCCCGGAAAGGAGTTCGAGCTCGCTTGTGCTCAAAGAAAGTTCGAAAGCACGACTGAGCTTCACTCGGCTTTCCCTCCTCAGTGGGCCTATCTGGCTCGTCGATTCACCGCTCTCCAATGTCTTCATTGTCCTTGGCCTTGAAGGCCTCTTTAGCTTGGGCATAATCTTTAGCTCGAGCTAGCATATCGACAAAGCCTTTAGGGTACTTCTTTTTCAGGAAGAACAGCAAATCATTCTTTTGAAGGCCGCTCTTAAGTGCGGCCATTGCAACTGAGTGATCCAAGTTTTGGACCTCCAATGCAGCAGCATTAAATCGAATGATATAAGCTTGGATGAATTTTTCCTCCACTTGATGTTCATCAGGAAATTCGAACCTCGATGCGAACGTCGGCTGCTAACAAAATAAGTCACAAACTAATGGCTCATCTAATTAAAGAAAAAGAAAGTATCCGACTTAAGGGTTGAGTACTAATTCCTGGCTGCTTCCTTGAGGGTGGATGAAAAAACTCGACACAAAATGGCATCGACGCATCGTGGAGCAACATCATCATTTGAAAGGCCTCTAGGTGGTCGACTAGATCAGTGGTCCCATCGTAACTTTCAAACTGAGGGAGCTTAAAGTTTGGCGGGATTAGTTCCTATATAATCATCTGAAAAAAAGAAGGATCAGTACAAATATCATTACCATGGGTGGAGGAAGCGTGATGGAGTTCTTCGATTCGTCGACTCATTTTTTGGAGCTTTTAATCAAGGAGATCTTCATGGTCATTGATCTTTAGGATTTTTTGGCCGAGTGGGTGTGAAGCCTCCCTCAGGGTTGAGTCATGGTCCGAGCAAGGATCCTCCATCTTCTACTTTCTCTTTTCGGAGATCAGCGGCTGGGCAGCCCAAGTCGACCATCCCAAGATCGGATCATGGAGCTCTGGAGAGGCTTGCTCTGATCGAATCGATGTCGGGGCCTGCCGACGTATGGCCTACACCACCTCCGTAAGACTGTGAACTTACTGAACCAGTAGGTTGAACTACTCTGCATGCACCATGATCGCAGGTGGAGACTGAGTTACTGGGGCTAGAGCGGGAGCAGATAGATCTGGACGGGATCTAGCTGTAGAGGTCGTTGATCGCTGGGTCGAAGCTTTCTTGGGAGGCATTCTTTTTTGGAGAAGAACTCTAGAGAGGAAGAAGAGAGAGATCACTATCGAGCACTTCTTTTAGAATAAAAAAACCTAAGAAATAGAGGGCCCTTTTTCTAGCGCCAATTCTATTGGTGCAGAATCTGATTAACGTCGGATTGAGCTGGAGTTGAAGAAGAAGAGGTCACCATCGGTAACTTGTAAAATAAAGTTCCACCCGGAGTCGATGGTGGTGACTCTGGTAGGATTCTTCCATGATCAAGTCAGCTCTTCTGGCCAACAGAAATGGAGTGCTCAGACAAGAATTCAGTAGAATTTTAGAAAAAAAAAGAGAGCTTAGAGAAAATGTATCTAGAGGATCCCTTTTTATAGACGAAGCTTATCGTAACCATCCGATAGTGGATCGTTCGGAGCCATGTGGACTTTGTTATAGAGAGAGATGTCCATTATTGTGATGTGGTCGTTTGGTAGTGGGCTGCTCGAGATCACATGGAGTTTGTTATGGAGAGTGATGTTCGTTGTCATGAAGTGGCCATTCGTTGAGATTTAATAGTTGAAGTTCAGAGAAAGCAAGCATTAGTTGGTGAAGAGCTTTGATATACATTAATTTTAGAAGAGTTCAAACTTCTAAAGGGAATACGACTAGAGAAGATCATCTGAAAAAAATGCTAGTTAAAATCTAGAAGTAATCTACTGAAGGAATTCGGATGAAGTTCGACTGATGGAGAAGTCCAAGAGGAGTCCGACTGGTGAAAAAGTTCGATCGAAGGAGAAGTCCGAAAGAAGTTTAGCTTCTGAAGGGATTTGGAAGGAGTTCGACTTCTGAAGGAATTCGATTGAAGAAAAAGTCTGGCAGAAGTTTGACTCCTGGAGGAATTTGAAAGAAGTTTGACTTTTGAAGTTAACCGACTGAAGAAAAAATTCGAAAGAAGTTCGGCTCCTGGAGGTATCCGACTGAAGGAGAGATCCGAAAGAAGTTTGGCTCCTGGAGGAACTTGACTAAAGGAGAGATCTGAAAGGAGTTTGGCTCCTATAGAAATTCGACAGAAAGAGAAGTCTGGAAGGAGTTTGGCTCCTAGAGGTATCTGATTGAAGAAAAAATCCAGAAGGAGTTCAGCTCCTGAAGGAACTTGACTGAAGGAGAGATTCGAAAGAAGTTCGTCTCCTATAGAAATTCGACTGAAGGAGAGATCCAGAAGGAGTTTGGCTCATGTAGAAATTCGACTGAAGGATGAGTCTGGAAGAAGTTCGGCTCCTAAAGGTATCCGACTGAAGAAGAGATCCGAAAGGAGTTTGGCTCCTGGAGGAACTTGACGGTAGGAGAGATTCGAAAGGAGTTCAGCTCCTATAGAAATCTAACTGAAGGAGGAGTTCGAAAGGAGTTTGGCTCCTAGAGGAGCTTGACTGAAGAAGAAATTCAGAAGGAGTTTGACTTCTGTAGGAATTCGATTGAAGAAAAAATCTGGAAGGAGTTCAGCTCCCGTAGAAATCCGACTGAAAGAGAAATCCGAAAGGAGTTCGGCTCCCGGAGGAACTTGACTGAAGGAGAAGTCCAGAAGGAGTTCAGTTCCTGTAGGAATCCGACTGAATGAGAGGTCCGAAAAAAGTTTGGCTCCTAGAGGAACTTGAGTGAAGGAGAAGTTCGGAAGGAGTTTGGCTCATGTAAAAATTCGACTGAAGGAGAAATTTAGAAGAAGTTCGACTCCTGTAGGAATCCGACTGAAGGAGAAATTCTGAAGGAGTATGGCTCCTAGAGGAGCTTGACTGAAGGAGAAGTCTGAAAGGAGTTTGGCTCCTATAGAAATCCGACTGAAGAAAAAATTCGAAAGAAGTTCGGCTCCTTTAGGAATCCGACTGAAGAAAAAATCTGGAAGGAGTTTGGCTCCTGTCGAAATCCGACTGAATAAAAAATTTGAAAGAAGTTTGACTCCTGGAGGAGTTTGACTGAAGGAGAAATCTGAAAGGAGTTCGGCTTCTGTAGAAATTTGACTGAAGAAAAGGTTTGGAAGGAGTTCGGCTCCTAGAGGAACTTGACTGAAGGAGAAGTTTGGAAGGAGTTCGAATCCTATAGGAATTCGACTGAAGGAGAAACTTGGAAGAATTTTGGCTCCTAGAAGAAATTGACTGAAAGAGAAATCTTAAAGGAGTTCGGCTTCTATAGAAATTCGACTGAAGAAAAAATTTGGAAGGAGTTCGGCTCCTGTAGGAATCCGACTGAAGGAGAAATCCGAAATGAGTTTGGCTTCTACAGGAGCTTGACTAAAGAAGAAGTTCGGAAGGAGTTCGGCTCTTGTAGAAACTTAACTGAAGGAGAGATTCGGAAGAAGTTTGGCTCCTATAGAAATCCGACTGAATGAGAAGTCCGGAAGGAGTTCGACTCTTGGAGGTATTCGACTGAAAGGAGAGATTCGGAAGGAGTTCGGCTCTTGTAGAAATTTGACTGAAGAAGAGATTCGAAAGGAGTTTGGCTCCTGTAGAAATCCAACTGAATGAGAAGTCCGAAAGAAGTTCGACTCCTAGAGGTATTTGACTGAAGAAGAGATCCGAAAGGAGTTTGGCTCCTGAAGGAACTTGACTGAAGGAGAGATTCGGAAGGAGTTCGACTCCTGGAGGAACTTGACTAAAGGAGAGATCTGGAAGGAGTTTGATTTATGTAGGAATCCAACTGAAGGAGAGGTCCGAAAAAAGTTTGGCTCCTGGTGGAACTTGACTGAAGGAGAAGTTTGGAAGGAGTTTGGCTCCTGAAGGAGTCCAAATGAAGAAAAAATTCGAAAGGAGTTCGATTGGGGTTCGGTCGTCGAATGAGTTCGGCTACTGAATGAGTTTGGTCGCTTAAGTGATTCGATCGCTGGAGGAAGAATTCTCAATCGAAGCTCCTCCAAGATTATCAGTTGTATTAGGCTAAGCATCAGACTGGACTTCAGCGGGAGCGGAATTTATCCCCGACACCTGCCATAAATAACGGGACCTAATATGAAGCTTTGATTGCAGGATTAAGAATCATCGAAGAATTGAAAGCAGATCGACTCCAAGTCTATAGTAATTTTAAATTGATGGTTGGATAAGTTAGTGGCGATTATGAGGCTCGAGAAGAAAGCATGATAAAATATCTTAAGGAAGTGAAGAGCTTGACTCTAGCTTTCAACAGTTTTGACATCAAGCAGATCCCAAGAGCGTAAAACACTAGGGCCGACCTTCTCTCAAAGTTGGCAACATTGGCTCTGGCTGAGCTGTCCAAGGAAGTTTTCTTTGAAATCCTGAAACATCCGAGTCTGGAAGAATAGTCTGTAATGCAGATTAACTATGAGCCATATTGGATTGACCCATTGATTGTTTATCTCAAAGATGGAGCTCTTCCTCATGATCCAAAAGAAGCTCGAAAACTCATAAATCAAGCCTCCCGATATGTTCTGTATGAAGACAAGCTGTACAAAAGGTCATATTCCTTACCGCTCTTGAGATGTCTCAGGCCTTTAGAAGCCGACTTTACAACGTGGGAGGTGCATGAAGGAATCTGTGAAAGTTATGTGGGGACTAGATCCCTATCACACAGTCTATTTTGGCAGGATTACTATTGACCGACCTTGTACCATGATTCTATAGAGTATGTCAAAAAATGTGATCGCTATTAGAGAAATGCAAACATTCAAAGGCAGCCAGCTTCTGGCAGGATTACTCTCGTTAGCGCCTCGTGGTTGTTTGCTTAGTGGGGGATGGACATACTCGAACCTTTTTTCATGACATCTGGACAGTATAAGTTTCTCTTGGTGGCAATAGATTATTTCATAAAATGGATCGATACTGAACTCTAGCAAAAATCACTGAAGCAAAAGTGCAGGACTTTGTCTGAAAGTCGATCATTTGCAGATTTGGCTTGCCTCGAATCCTCATAATAGATAATGGGTGGCAGTTTGTCGGAGCAAGATTTATCGAATTCTATGAAGATTTAAACATCTCACACCATTTTATATCAGTAGCCCATCCACAGACAAACGGTGAAGCCGAAGTAATAAACAGAATCCTGCTGTAAGGTATCGAAGCAAGACTTGAAAGAGCAAAGAGGACTTGGGTAGATGAACTCTATCCCGTGCTCTAGGCATACTGAACTATCCAAAAATTGCCAAGTAGGAAGATCCCATTTGTCTTAGCTTTTGGAATAGAAGTGGTCATCCCAATAGAACTCAAACTTCCATCAGCACGAGTCGTGGCATTCAATGAGCAGCATAACTTACAGGTCCTTAGGGCTAATCTCGACTTATTGGAAGAAAAATGAGAAAAAGCTCAAGTTCAGATGGCAGTCTATAAGCAAAAAGTAGCTCGTTACTACAACTCTAAAGTCAAAGATAAAATATTTAAAGTGGGGGACTTAGTACTTTGGCGAGCAGTTATTTTACAACCTCAGAATCAAGAAAAGCTCGCTCCAAATTGGGAAGGCTCATATGAAGTAGAGAAGATCGTCTGGCTCGAAACTTATTGCTTGAATGGCTTGGAGGATCAATATTCCCGTGGCTTTAAAATTCAGAAAATCTAAGAATATACTATCAGTAATTTATCTTCAATAAAATTTTTCTATTTCAATATTATTGTTTCTTGTTGCAAAAATCATATGATGATAGAAAATGACTTTCTAAAATAATCAAAAATGGTCCTATTAGGAACAAAAGGAGAACCTCGTTCTAACTTGAGTAAGTTGAAGGCCTCATTAGTCTAAGATGAGATAAGAAGAGAGGCTCTGTCAACAGCCCAATTATGTCCCTACAACTACGCTAGGAACAGGAGGAGAACCTCATCCTAACGTGAGTAAAGTCAAAGACCTTATTAATCTAAGATGAGATGAGGAGAGAGGCCCTTTCAATGGCCCTAATATGCCCCTCAGCCATGCTAGGAACAGGAGAAAAACCTCATCCTAACATGAACAAAGTCGAAGGCCTCATTAATCTAAGATGAGATAAGAAGAGAGGCCCTTCCAATGGTCCTAATGTGCCCCTACAGCCATGCTAGAAATAGAAGGAGAACCTCATCCTAACATGAGCAAAGTCGAAGATCTCGTTAATTTAAGATGAGATGAGGAGAGAGATTCTTCCAACTGTCCTAATATGTTCTTATAGTCATGCTAGGAATAGTAGAAGAATCTCGTCCTAACATGAGCAAAGTCAAAGGCCTCGTTAATCTAAGACGAGATGAGGAGAGAGGCCCTTCCAATGGCTCTAACGTATTCCTACAGTCACGTTACGAACAGGAGGAGAATCTTATCCTAACATGAGCAAAGTCGAAGGCCTCGTTAGTCTAAGACGGGATGAGAAAAGAGGTACTTTCAATGGCCCTTATGAGCTCCTGTAGTTCTGATAGGAATAGGAGGAGAACATCATCCTAATTTGAGCAAAATGAAGACCTCGTTAACCTAAGACGAGATGAGGAGAGAGGCCCTATCAACGGCCCAACTGTGCCTCTACTGCCATGAAAGAAATAGAAGGAGAACCTCGTCCTGACATAAATAAAGAGCTTCGATTACCTAACGCCGGAGGAAGGACCTCGTCTTGACGAAAGGACGAAGAAAAATTGATGAAATCGAACATGGAAGGATAATCTCATCCCAACGCAGGTAAAAAAATCTCCGATTATGAAAAGGCAGGAGAAAAACTACTTTTTCAATAATCATTTCAATGAAAGTCAAAGCAGAAGAAAGAAATCGAAAAATCAACAGGCATTGAATCTAAACAAAGCAAAAAGATGATCGAAGAAAATATTTCTTCATTAAAACCGATGTTCATTATAAAATGAAGGTCCATGAGATCATGTACAAAAAAGAGAAATAAAAAAATGACAAAGTCCTAAGAAGGCTCAGAACCCTCAGACTTCGGACTGTCAACCTTCGTCATTACAAGATGATAAGTGATAAAAATATACTAATAAAAATATTAAATTATAAAATAAATTAATTTATTTTTTAAAAAAAATATTATTTTTATTAATCTTATATAGAAAAGAAGGCTACCAATATGAAGATCTTATTTTTCTGATTCAGAGGAAATAAATTTCAAGCAAAATGGATTTTAAATGAGTCCAAAATTGAATTTCAAAGGAAATTAAAAAAAAAAAAGCTGGTTCGGTTCAAATCGATTCAGAAAAATCAGCCCAGCAGACTGTCCGACCCGATCGCACTTAGACCGATCGACCCATAAATACCACGCTTACGCAGCACTAACGTCAGCATTTTTTATGGCGCATGGTGGACCGTTATGGAGGGCATTTCGGAGATTTCACATAGAGAAGTGCATTCTGATTGGCTGAAGAAAGTGGTGGTCCACGCAACATCGGGCTTGCGCATGATATACAGAAGGCAATCTAGAAATTTTGCCTAATTCGATGGATGCTATTCACTGAAATTTGATCGAACAGCTGAAATTTATGTGCTGACGAACGGCGGATGCATCCCGACTTTTAACTAAGAATCCGAAGCTCTCCTATGCATGATTTGATGGCCCAGATTCAATCTTTAAGATCGATCCAATGGTCCAAATGAATTCCAACTTGATTTGAGATTTTAAAATAATTTTTGAGTGATTTTTGGATCCTTTGATCGGCATCCAACGGTCAGAATTAATCTAGAGCTCTTTTTGAGTTATTTAGAGAGTTTTAAATCCGATTTCAATTGAATTTTGATGGAAGACCTCCCAGATTATTTAAAGGCCTACTGTTGCCAAAGAAAAGGAAGAGGCAGAGAGAGAAAAAAATATAGAGGGTTTTAGGGAGAGAATTTTAAGAGAGAGCTTGGGAACAGAGAATAATAGAAGTTTTGAGAGAGAGTTTTGAGAGAAAGAAGAGAAAGGACTTTTATATTTTTTTCTTCTGATAATCAAGACATCGATCAAAGAGCTTCTCTTCTTCTTCATCAAGTTTTTCACACCAAAAAATAGTTTAATTTTTTTATATTTATTTTATTTTATTTATTATTTTTGAACTTGTTATCATGAACTAAATTTTCTTTTACTAAGGCTAAGGTATAGCCACTCTTTTGATGCAATATTCAGTATAATTTATTTTTAATTTTAAATTTGATTCATGAGGAGTATATAAATCTGATCTTAATACTTTTAGATTACTGGCCATCTTTTAATTGATCTGATGAACATAGATGTTACGGACCAAGTACATCTATATTATTGCTTCTTGATTATATACCTTGTATTATGAATCAAATTAGAATTCATATGCATGCAAAAATTTTAGTACGCTTTGGATGCAGCATATTTAATTAGAGAATTTTACAAAACTTAATATATTAATATTTATTTAAATTACATCTGGATCAAAGAATAATTAATAAATATTGATAGTTTTGCTATGCCTGAATCAAAGGATAGTAAATAAACTAGGAGACTCCACCGTCATATGAAATAAAATTAATCTAATGATCTGAATATTATATTGACTGAGTTGATGAATTGATTGTCTTAGTAATCCATTGCTCTTAAGTTTAAAATCCTAATAATTACACTCTCTCTATTTTCTTAAAATTTTTAATTATTTCTTGATTTTATTCTTTAATTTCTTATTTTCATAAATCGATCTTCTAAATAAAGCATAGGAAAGCGCTTTTCAGTACTTATTTTTCAATCCTCTAGGAATGATACTCTACTCATTTACTTTATTACTTGATCGACTGGTGCACTTGCCATTGCTATAGTTTAGCACGCATCAAGTTTTTGGCACCGTTGTCGAAGATTGTGTCTAAAATAATATTAAAATTTTGATCCTAACTTTACTTTAAAATTTTATTTTTAATTCTTACTTTATTTTTTTTAAAAAAAATTGTTTAGTGCATGACACTATTGGACATAATAACTTACTACCTTTAGATCCAAAAATTGAAAGAACCATCAAAAGATTACAACAAGAAAGAAATATGGCAGCTAATGATCCTAAGGATATCAATTTAGGATTGGATATGGCAACCGAGAGACAACATGAAGCTATTCGACCAGTATATCATCCATTAAAAGATTACATCACACCATTTATAGTCGATGCAGCTTCGAGCATCAGGAGACCACCTATGCGAGCAAACAACTTCGAAATAAAATCGACGATGATCCAGATGATTTAATCAACTGTCCAATTCAGTGGACACGTGCATGATGATCTGAATGCCCATATTTCTAACTTTCTTGAACTTTATGATACTTTTAAAATTAATGGGGTGTCGGATGATGTTATTAGATTAAGATTATTTTTTTTCTCTTTACGGGACAAAGCTAAAAGTTGGCTTCATTCTCTTCCTGCAAGTTCTATCATAACTTGGGATGTCCTAGTCCAAAAATTTTTAGCCAAGTACTTTCCATCTTTCAAGACTGCCAAGATGCGCAACGATATCACTTCTTTTATTCAGATAGACATAGAGACACTATATGAGGCTTGGAAGCATTTCAAGAAACTGCTGAGGAGATATCCACATCATCAACTACCCATATGGCTTCAGGTATAAATTTTCTATAATGATTTATCTCCTACTAATTATTCTATGATTGATGCAGCAGCAGGAGAAACCATTGATCAAAAAATGGAGGAAGAAGCCTTTGATTTGATCGATGAGATGGCATCAAATAACTATCAGTGGTAGATAGAACGCATGATGCCGAAAAGATCAGCAGCTGTGTAGGGAGTAGATTGCGTGCCAACCTTACTAGCTGAAATTGCAGTCTTTAGAGCCGAAGTCAACAATCTGAAGAGAACGGCTATGCATGTTCAGAGCATCACTTGTGACCTATGTAGAGGAGGACATGATACAAGCAATTATCAGATAGATAATCCTTTTGCTAACGCAAACCAAAATAGCTAATTATATGGGTAATTTTTTTAGACCATAATAAAATAATCTCTACTCCAACACATACAATCAAGGGTGGAAGCAACACCTAAATTTCTCATAGAGTAATCAAAATGCAGCACAACAGCCACCCGCGGGGTTCCAAGTACCTAAAAAGAAATCCAACATAGAGGAGCTGATGGTCAAATTTATGCAAAACCAAGAAGCAACTATAAAAAATTTGAAAGCCAAACTTAGGCAGGACCAAGCAGCAGTAATTCGAAACTTGGAGATGCAAATAGGTCAAATGGCTAAGATAATCTTTGAGAGACCTCAGAGATCCTTGCCCAGCAACACGGAGATCAATCCAAGGGAGCAAGTCAATGTTATCATCCTAAGAAGTGGTAAAAAGCTGGAGGAGCCACATCAGAAGAAAGAGACTGAAGAGTCAACTATAAATAAAGAACCATCAATAAAAATTTATCAGTCATCAAAACAACCAGCAGATGGATGGTCTTCTGGTATACAATTTGCCGATCCAAATGTGAAGCCCTACGTGCTGCCACTACCATTCCCAGAGAGACAAATACAGCATCCAGATAAGAAATTTTCTAACATTTTAAAATTTTAAAAAATTTATATATTAATATTCCTTTTGTAGATGCTATTACTCAAATGTCCTGGTATGCCAAGTTTCTCAAAGAAATTCTAACAAATAAGAAAAAGCTGAAGGAGCATGAGAGAATAAATTTGAATGAAGAATGCTCAGCAATACTTTAAAATAAATTATCACAGAAGCTAGAAGATTCAGAAAGTTTTACTATCCCTTGCATTATTAGTGATTGTGATTTTGATAAAGTTTTATATGATCTAGGAGCAAGTATTAATTTCATGTCTTTTTCTATTTTTAGAAAGCTGGATCTAGGAGAACCGAAGCCTACCACTATTACTCTTCAATTAGCCGACAAATCCATCAAATATCCAAGAGGTATAGTGGAGGATGTCTTGGTAAAGATAAATAAGGTTATTTTTTCTATTGATTTTAGTGTTCTTGATATGAAAGAAGATTATGATGTATTCCCTTATTTTAGGAAGACCCTTTTTTAGCTACTGGAGGAGCTTTAATAGATGTTCAATAAGAAAAATTAATTCTTAGAGTCCAAGATGAACAAGTTAATTTTAATATTGTCAAAGATACTAAACATCCTGATGATAATCAAACTTATTTTCTAATTGATATTATTGATAATTTATTATATGAGAATTCTATAGAAAATAGGTTTGAGAGTATGAAAGCTAGCAATGTCCAATTGAAAGAGGCTTGATCAAACATGAAAGTATTCCAATTGAAGTGGCACCAGATTGATTCCAACTTTAGAACTCAAAGAAAGTCAAGCTGAAGACTATAAATCAGAACTACTAGATAGGTTGTTTCTTTTCTTTTTAGTTTTGATCATTTTTCTTTCTTTTATTTTTTAGTAATTTATTGTTGCTCTTTTACTGCTTTGGTGTGTATTTTCAATTTTGCAAAAAAAATCAATGAAAGCTCAAGCAAAATTTCAAAGCTTCAAAGAACCAGACTGAACCAAATCAGGTGTATTCCTTCCTATCCTTTATTAACACTCTTTATTTTTCTTTCCTCGTTAAGACAATGTAGAATAAGTTGGAGGGTAAAAAAAAAAAAATTAACCATGTGTCAAGAAGAAAATCTTGAGCAAGATAGACTGGATAAGTGATAAAAGATAGAAGTATCTGCTAATGAATGTAATGAGTTAAAGAAGTAGATTAGTTGGTCAGACTTTTAGCAGCATACTTAGGTCATCAAAAGACTATTAGCACTTCTAATTGCATATGCACACTAACAAGGCAAAGTAGGTATTGATTATAAGGCCAACTGAGGATCAATTATTACTAAAAATTGATAATTAATATACATTCTAATCAAAAAAATTTGAATTTAAGAAAAGGACTACCTGCCTAAAAATAAAGTGCAAAAGATCGAGTATATGTGAATTGCCCAAAGCCTAGTAACTGGGTCTCTGCACCTAGGTCAAGTATGAAAATTCACGTAAAATAGTGAAAAAAAGGTCAGGATGCTCAGCACATCAAAAAAAAAAGGGCAGTGTAAAAGCTACCTTAATTCATGAGTATAAAATTAAAAATATATAAAAAATTAATCAAAATAAATGATAAGAGAGGATACTTTTATTCTTTAATTTAATATCGAAATGCTAAAGTTAGTCATCACGAATACAAGTGTTGTAGATCTTTGATATGCTTTAAGAAAGTTTTTAATTATCTTAACTGAAAAATTTGCTTCTGAAGCTCAATGCTTAGTTAGTGGTATTTTTTAAATTTTTTGATCTTTAATTCTAGATTTTATCTTTTTGATAGATAATCTTATTAAAATATGGTATTAAATAAAATATTGCTAAGGGACTAGCAAAGACTAAGTTAGGAGGTGTGATAAGTGGTAAAAATATACTAATAAAAATATTAAATTATAAAATAAATTAAACTATTTTTTTAAAAATTAATATTTTTATTAATCTTATATAAGAAAGAAGGCTACCAATATGAATATCTTATTTTTTTGATTTAGATGAAATAAATTTCAAGCAAAACGGACTTCAAATGAGCCCGAAATTGAATTTCAAAGGAAATAAAAAAAAAGAAGTCGGTTCGGTTCAAACCAGTTCAGAAAAATCGGCTCAGCAGACCGCCTGATCCAATCACACTCAGACCGACCGACCCGCTGATGCTACGCTTATGTAGCACTGACGTCAGCATTTTTTGTGATGCACGGTGGACCGTTATGGAGGGTATTTTGGAGATTTCATATGGAGAAGCACGCTTCGATTGGCTGAAGAAAGCGATGGTCCACGTAACACCGGGCTTGCACATGGTCTATAAAGGGTAATCTGAGAATTCTGCCTGATCCGACGGACGTTGTTCACTGGAATTTGATCGAATGCCTGAAATTTATGCACTGACGAACGACGGATGCAGCTCTCGATCGAGATCCAATAATTGAGATTCATCCCCACTTTTAACTAAGAATTTGAAGCTCTCCTTTGCGCGATCTGATGGCCCAGATTCAATCTTTAAGACCGATCCAATGGTCCAAATAAATTTCAACTTGATTTAGAATTTTAAAATAATTTTTGAGTAATTTTTGGATCATTTGATCAGCATCCAATGGTCAGAATTAATCCAGAGCTCTTTTTGAGTTATTTTGAGAGTTTTAAATCCGATTTCAATAGAATTTTGATGGAAGACCATCCGATTATTTACAGGCCTGCTATTGTCGAAGAAAAGAAAGAGGCAGAGAGAGAAAAAAATATAGAGGATTTTAGGGAGAGAATTTTAAGAGAGAGCTTGGGAACAGGGAATAATAGAGAGTTTTGAGAGAGAGTTTTAAGAGAAAGAAGAGAAAAGGCTTTTATATTTTTTTCTTCCTTTGATAATCAAGATATTGATCAAGAAGCTTTTCTTCTTTTTCATCAAGTTTTCCACACCAAGAGCAACGGACAACCAATTTTAGTAATCAAACAGTCTAATTTTTTTATAATTTTTTATTTTATTTATTATTTTTGAACTTATTATCATGAACTAATTTTTTTTACTAAGGCTAAGGTGTAGCCACTCTTTTGATGCAATATTCAATATGATTTATTTTTAATTTTAAATTTTATTCATGAAGAGTATATAAATTTGATCTTAATACTTTTAAATTACTAGACATTTTCTAATTGATCTAATGAATATAGATGTTACAGACCAAGTACATCTATGTTATTACTTTTTGATTATATACCTTGTATTATGAATCAAATTAGAATTCATATGTATGTGAAAATTTTAGTGCGCTTTGAACGTAGCGTATTTTAATTAGAGGATTTTACAAAACTTAATGCATTAATATTTATTTAAATTATACCTGAACTAAAGAATAATTAATAAATATTGATAGTTTTGCTATGCCTGGACCAAAGGGTAGTGAATAAACTAGGAGACACCATCATTACATGAAATAAAATTAATCTAATAATCTGAATATTGTATTAACTAAGTTGATGAATCGATTACCTTAGTAATCCATTGCTCTTAAGTTTAAAACCCTAATAATTACACTCTCTCTATTTTCTTAAAATTTTTAATGATTTTTTATTTTATTCTTTAATTTCTTATTCTCATAAATCGGTCTTCTAAATAAAGTATAGAAAAGAGCTTTTCAGTACTTATTTTTCAATCCTCTAGGAACGATACTCTACTCATTTACTTTATTACTTGATCGATTGGTGCACTTGCCATAGCTATAGATTAGCACGCACCATAAGAAACTGCTTCAGCCTAAGAATTTTCTCCTCAAGCTCCTTATATAGACCATCTATGTACATCCTGTTGGCGTGTTGGAATTTGCCTTCGAGCTCTCACCGCTGCTTTCTCAAGACTTCAGACTCAACCTCTGCATCCCTGACAGCTTGCTGCTCGTACGATAGCTGGATCCTCAGTCGTTAAACCTCGACCTTCTCCCTCCCTATCGCTTCTGAAAGCTCATCCAGAGGCCTCATTAATGAGGCAACCTGCTCTGATCCTCCGCTCGCACCGAATTGATGACAATCATTGAGTTATTTTTGGAGCCAGGTTATCTCGCTTTTAGCAGCACGAAGCCTTTGCTCAAGCTGAGATATCTTCTCGCTCCAATCAAATCGGTAGATATCATAAGTGAGCTCGACGTCATGCTATTGCTTCTGGAGTACGGAGAACCTCTTCGATCAATCCCACTCATATCGAACCTTGTCGAAAGACCACGGCAAGTTTCCCTCTAGCAGATGGATCTTTTCTTTCGCTGCCTTAAGATTGGCTTTGAGAGAGCTGATCTTCATCATTAGTGTCCAAGATTTATCGCTGGCATTTTTTTTGAGCTCAGCGATCTGTTTCTCGAAGCTGTTTTTTCGGATGCTGAAGCTTGCTGAGTCCTTCATGTGTAAATTTTAGAGGCGAGTGACCTCCTTGGTCGTCTCCAAAGCATTCCTCCGAAAAGCTTGAAGGTCATCCTCTATCTTCTTCAACTTCCTCTTCAGATTGTGGACTTTCTTCTTTAAGCTTTTTATTAAAGATTTCAGTAGAACTCCCTGAGGTAAGGGGTCGGCATCGACTGGAGATGGTGGGTTACAGCTCTGATTATTAGAGGGATTCTGGATAACACATGGCACAACACCAATATAAAGAAAGGCATAGACAAAAGTGAATTTGCTTTCATTTAACTAAAAATTTTTAGGTACAAAGCAAAATAAAAAAGAAAAAAAATACAACTATCGAAGACCCCCGACCTCTAGAGGAGAAGCAGTGTTGGAGCACGGCACTCCAGGGATAGCTGTGAGCTGAGGAGCAGGTTCGACTGGTGCTTCGATAGCGACCTTGGGCTCCTGCGCAGGCTTGGGCATCTTGGCTGTGGGCTCAAAGGATTCGGGGATCACTTCGATGGGAGAGAAGTTGGCTGCGGCACCGGACGGCCCTGCTTCTTCGTTGGACTTCTCTTTCAAGAAGCTAAGGTCAAGCTCAAGAAACCTCCAGGCCACCTACCTTCATAGAGTTCGAAGTCCTTTATGAACGCCTCCTGATCGAATGCAATATTCAAATCCTTCATTTTGGAGGCTTTGAACTCCTTCATGGCTCGGGCTGCCGCCTCCGAAACAGACTTCAACATTTGAGCCTCCAGCTCGATGACTCTAATCTTGACCTCCTTCTTTTTTTCCTCCTCTAAGGCCAATGCAGCCCTGAGCTCGATCGAGACGAGCTCCTCTTTTCGAAGTGCCCTCTGGAGATTCTCATTTTCTGCCACCTTCTCCTCTCCGAGATGCTTGGTCTCGGCGACCTTCCCTTGCAGGCTATTGACCTCGGCCCAAAGGTCCTCCTGGACCTTCAATGATTTCACCTCCTGATGATTTATCCTCTTGAGGTGGGCCAGTATGTGATAGTCCAACTGCCATGGACGAGTCACAGTAAGATAAAAAATAATAATGATAATTACGTATATATGATGAAAAAGAAATGTGGTAAGATGACTACCTTGAGAAAGATTCCAAGGGATTTTCAGACGAACTACATCTGATCGAGGTCGGCTAGGTGGTCCACCTCTTCAAGAATGGCGAACTTGTCGATCAGATCCCAGATGATCTCCGATTTATCGAGGGGATTCACCCCCAGATCATCATCCCCATTGTCGCTCGACCCGCCCAGATGAGCCTTTCGAACCACCTTCGTGACAGCGGCCCTCTTCTTCTTCCTGTCGTCTTCGACCCCTCCGACCCTCTCGATGAGAACTCCGGCATCGGCCCTCCAGCAGGGAGATCCAAGGGTGTGAGAGGCCAAGGGTCCTCACCTCCGATGTTACTCCTAGTGATTGAAAGGACCTCGATGCCCAGAATGACTTTGAAAGCGACTACGGGGATATTCAGGACCTTGAAACTCGGGCCGCCGATCTTCATCCTCTTCGAGCTTTCACCTGGGGCCGCCCCCTTTTTCTTCTTGGCATAAAAGCCCTTGGCGAGCTTTCTTGTGGCATTGGTATCCATTTCTACAGTAAAGAAATATCACGATCAGTCGAGGTATGCATCGAATTTCATAAAAGTCTATATATGTATACAAATGCACTTAATACCAGCAGGATCAAGGGGGCTTAGGCCAAGGTTAAACAAGATCTATTTCTTCAAAAGCTCGAAGAGATCGGGAGCTCAGTATGCCTTGAGTCTGTTAGAAGACTCGAGGTCGACTCCATCCAAGCTAGGAGCTCGACGGACAGATTTCCTAAGGAAGCTCCAGGGAGGAAGGTCAAGCAGCAAAGTTGGGCATCGGACGAAGAAGTATTTTTTCTTCCAGTTATGAATGAAAGAAGGAGTGCCTTTCAGCAATCCCTTCTTATCGAACTAAGAAAAAAAGTACCATCAGTCCATTGCGGAAGGATGATGTTTGAAGGTATAGAAATTTTGGAACAATGAGACTGTTGGCTGAACTTCGGCCAGGCAACAAAGGAAAAGAAAGCCGATTACGAACCAAAAGAAGTTCGGTACTTCGGAGGCAAAGGAGATGTTCAAAAAGCGAAATAGGGCGACTACAAAGGAAGGAGGTGAAAGTCGAAGCTTGGCACGCAAGATTTCTAGATACAAACAAAATCGACCGGCCAGAGGTGATCTAGCGTGGTCATTTGACTTGAGGATCTCAAGGTCGTACTTCGATGGGATGCCATATTATATCCTGATCAGGGAGAGGTCATTCGGAATAAGGATAGAAGGAATGGTATCCAAAATAAAAGACTGATGGGACATGTTCCTAGGCTCAACCTTGGTCAGGAGGGCGGGGTCTAGGAAGGCTGGTCCAAACGAGCTCCAAGAATCGGTGGATTGAAAAATTTCAGAAGACATACAGATTGAAGTAAACCTTCCAAAAAATCCCAAAAGTAGGAAAAAAATGAAGTGCAAAAACTTATACGAAAAAAATGAAAGAATAAGAAGTAAAAGAGGCAAGAATAATTAAAAATAGGTATTGAGAGGCTAACCTACGCTGATTAAGAATGATAAAGAGATGATGAGTACAACAAGAATTGGATGGAGGAATGTTCAGAATCAGGGAAGATGAAGAGAGAAATTGAAAACCTCGAATGAAAGAAGAGCAGGTGCCGAAGGAAGAAGAAGACTCAGGTAAGAATGGATTTTGGAGATTAGAGAAGGTCTTAAATAGCCAAGAGGAGCCCAATGCGGTGATGATGGCAGATCTCATTCGGTCGGATCGTAAGTGCTGCATGTCCCACTCATCATGGTAGAGCAGTGGCTATGGACGAATTCTTAATTGCATCGTGCTTGGAATAGTGTTGCGGTGGAAAAGCCGAAGGGCTATCTTCTTGAACTGACTTCAAATTTAAAGAGCTTCGATGCCAGCATAGTAAATGCCAAAACTTCTCGTCCTGAAGAGTGCAGAAAGCCAAAAATAACTTCGGCAGCCGCATCTATACTTTCTTCCTTCAAATTTCAAACTCGAAAGTGTGGAGACTATTGTTGAGGGTGAACCCACTCCTGCCAAAGTTCGGCCAGATATCTGATCGTTGAATGATCTCATCCGATAGTGACAACCAAGACTGAGCCTTGATCGAATTTGCAATATTCCTTCGGGCTTTGCCTAGATGAGCTTGAGTAGCAGGGGTGGCCGAGCTCCTCCATCCCAGGCAGTCAGCTCTCTTTTGGTGGAACTTCCTCCAGATGAATTTTCATGCTCCATTGAGAGTGCCAAACTTCTCCACCAGTCGAACTCCTTCTGGACTTCTCCTTCAATCAGACTTCTCCACCTGTCGAACTTCTCCCAAACTTCTCTACCAGTCAAACTACTTTCGAACTTCTCCATCCATCGAACTCCTTTTGAACTTCTCCTTCCGTCGAACTTCTTTTGAACTCCTTTCGGCTGCCCAGAAGGATCTCAACATCGACTCTTAATATGGCAAACAACGACCCACGCACAGCCAATCTCAAGAACCTTCAAGCTCCTTTGGAACAACGTTAGTAACGAACGCTCCATCGCCTATAGCTGTCCCATCCGAACTCCAGCTGGCACATCACGACAATAGACACTACCCTCCATAATAAATTTCACGTGGCGCTAAATAGCCCACTACCAGACGATTATGGCGTTAACTATCAGTTTATTACAGGCTGCACCTATGTAAGAGATCCTCTAAATATGCTTTTGTCCAGAAGCTCTCTTCTCCTTTTCGATACTCTACTACTTTTTCTATTGAGTATTCCATTTCTGTTGATCAAAAAAGCTGATTTGACCATCGGAGGGTCCTGCTGGAG
The DNA here is from genome assembly GCA_006176705.1 of Cocos nucifera. Lineage (NCBI taxonomy): Eukaryota > Viridiplantae > Streptophyta > Magnoliopsida > Arecales > Arecaceae > Cocos > Cocos nucifera. Next base: position 4,190,284 of record QRFJ01000002.1, on the reverse strand, counting down.
CCACCCCTCCTCCAGTTTGGACTTCTTTTGTAGGTCCCGACAGCAACCTTGACTTCTTCAGCTCCTATCAGTTTCAGCATCAACCAAATTCTGCACTAACAATGGCCAACATATCCTCAAAGCCCATGAAGGCATTTTCAAAACACTCATTGAGTATCGACACCATGTCTCTCACGATGCCCTCCAGATGAGATGCACGCTCCTCAGCTTAATCTGCCCACGTCATAGCATGATCTGCCCATGTCAATGCCTCCTCAAGCTTCTCCTGACTGATGACATCGAAAGCTTATGGAGAGATGCTCGCCTCAGACCAATAGCTGATCGGCATATATTCGAGCCTGCATCGGATTCTCCCAGAGTGCTCAGGCTCCAAGACCTAAGATAGATGGTCATGGAAGCCAGAGGTATCCGGGCCCTCGCTCACAAGCGCATCTAGCTGATCCTATAATTATAAATTCAAATAAAATTTTATAAGAAATGCTATAATACTAATCATATATACTCATATATTTAATACTTACAAAAATTCTTTCGATCACGGCGTTCATCGGCTTGCCTTTCTTATCCGTATGGTTGGATCGAAAGATATCGCTATGGCTGGACATCACTCCATCTCTCATCAACTATAACAATAGATCAGTTTATCAAAAATATAAAAAAAATATCAATTTAATTTATCTAGTAAGATTTAGAATCCATTACCTCTCTATGCATACGATTGATCATAGACTCATGGCTGAGAGTGTGAGTATACTCCTAGACCGTCTGGTTCTGATGGAAGATAGTCTGATAAGTATTCAAATAAATAATAAATATTTAAAAAAATAATTAAATATAATTTTAAGTATATTAAAAATTTAAAAATTAGTAATTTTATCTTGAACTCCTGGCTCCTCCAATGTGTAACCATCCTCTCCCACTGACTCGAAGGACGGTCCTGTATCCAAGGAACAAGTTTCTTCGAAGTGTCAAATCGGTGCTCGAGCCATCTTCTATGGAGCTTGACCTTGTAGCCTCGGTACAACTCTCCAATCTTCTTCAGTCGGGCATCTTGAATTCTCTCATGATCAGAAAAGTCGTACCTTCTCTGCACAAAGTTATCAAAAGTCAGTTATAAAATTATTCTAATCAAACATAGTGTAAACATGTAAAATACATAAATATAATTAAGATGCACTTATCCATATCTTCTCTCACACCGGGTCCCTGATAACAGTATCCATCAATCGTCAGTCTCTGGGCTCTATGAAAATAATGTCTAACTGCCTCACAAGCACTCCAAAAAAGGAATGCATCTCCCGCATGGTCTCTCCTACTGGCCTCCCCTCCGCATCATACTGCACCATGATCTGATGCTGCTGGTTCCACAAATGCGCCATACGTATGGGACCGCAAATGTCCGACTGGATGAAGCGCCTGCAATGAAAATATGTTATGCAAATATATAAGTATACAAATACTATATAATAAATAATATAATATAATATAATAAAAATATACACTTAGATGTCGGTGGAGTAGCATATGTCGAAGATATGGATGACGGTGGAGGCTTAGATGCCGATGAAGTAGATGCCACCGATGGAGTAGATGTCGACGGTGAAGGTCCCTGAGTAGCTGATGCGGAGGTGGATGGAGTATGCTTCAACTGCTCCTCAGATGCTGAACTTTGCGTAACCCATCGAAGGTCAAGGGTGAAAGCTAGATAGCATTTCAATGCCATCGTGACCTGCAATGTTAATGAACATTAATAAATATAACATGTTGAACAATAATCAATGATATGCCTAGATACCATCCATACAATTACATATAAATATATAGATGCCAAAGATTATGTACACTAATCAATTGATGGGTCTATCACTAAGCAATGCAATAAATAAAAGCAACAAGATGGGGGTTCTCTTAGCAGCTGACATGACACGACACGACCTACCAACACGGCATGGCACAACACAGTCTATCGATACGGCATGGCCCAAGGTACGACATGGCATAGCATGGTACGGTATGCAATGGCATAGCCTACCGATATGGCACGACCCATGGCATAACACGGCACGATCTACCGGCATGGCTCAGATGCGGAGCTCTGCATAGTCCATCAAAGGATGAGGGTGAAAGCTAGATGGCATTTCGGTGCCATCGTGACCTGCAACGTTAATCAACATGAGTTTGAGTATTTAACCATGTATTTCATAAGTGGATGTAGGTCTTTTTAGGTATTTAAATTGAAGAATCATTTCAAAAAAAAATCTACAAAAATTCATCAAGTCGAGATCCTTAAAGAAGAAATTTTTCTTAAGCTTCCAAAGATTAGAAGAAAGAGAGTTCTTTGACAAAAACAAGAAAGATATAAAGAAGAATTAAAATAAAAATCAAATCTCTTTGACAGGTAGCAAAAATCTCTCAAAATAGTCTTAGAGCAGTTTTTGAGACGTCTCGAAATTTTTTCAAAAGCTCTCCAGTAGACTGGCATGCCCAAATGAAGTTCTGGCATAGTTTCAAGAGGTTTCGAGTTGAACTCGAGATGTCTCATTCTCAGGAGATAGAAACTCAATTTCTGTGCTCTAAGAGCGAGAAGTCTTGCAAGATTCTCGAGAGGTCTCACGGTTCTGATGAGACATCTCGTTCAAAACCATTATCGTTATGCCATACCGGAGATTATATATACTAATCAATTGATGGATCTATCGTTATGCAATGTAATAAATAAAAGCAATAAGATATAAATATCTAGAAAATGTTATCCAATAAATTTTACAAAATGAATTACATTCATAAATAATTAAAGATGAGCAACAGTCATAGATCCGATCTCTTACGCGAACCTGGGTGTTAATCCAGAAACTTGAAAGAAAAATGAAGTAGATGATGGCAGCACCTTAGAACTTAAAGTTAGAACCTTAAAGAGATATATCAAATTTTGTTCGCACCCATCGAGCCGGCTCGCTTAGAAGCCGAGCCGGCTCCATGCCTGAGATAGCCAGCTCCGTGACTGAGACATCCGGCTCAGATCCTCTCTCTATCGGCTCGATCTCGATCCGAGTCGACTTGGCTACGTATCCAAGCCGGCTTGGCTGTGTGCCATCCCCTGTTCTTAGCTGTCTTTGCCCTTTCCTCATCTTTCTGATGGCCCATCTCTCACTCAATCTCCATCGTTGGTGAGGTCGGACCTCCTCCCTGATCCCTCTCTTCCTCTCTCGTTCTTCCTTTCTCGATCTTCCTCGTCGACGAGGCTAGACCCCCTCCTTCCCTCTCTCACTCTCTCGATCTTCCTCGTCGGCGAGGTCAAACCCCCTCCCTCCCTCTCTAACTTCTCAATCTCCTCGCCAATGAGGCCAGACCCCCTCCCTCCCAGTGATGCCAGTGAGGCCGGACCCCCCCTCCCTCTCTCTCTCTCGGTCTCCCTCACCGACGGCGAGGCCGAACCCCTCCCTCCCTCTCTCCCTCTCCCTTTCTTAGTTTCTGATTTCAGAATTGGGTCTGGATACCCAGGATCCATTAGAGTTCGGATTTGGTACTTTAAGTATGGATCCATCAGATATTCGGGTTCAGATCCGGACCAGTACTTAAAATCAGGTCCATATCTGAATATCCAAGTTTCGATCCAAATCCAATCCATTAACAGATCTAGTCGAATGATTAATAAATAATACTAAAAAATTAAAATAAAAATTATACCTACGACTACAGAGAAGAGGTCGCATCGAAAGCTCCGAGGATCGTTGGCGACGACGCTAGAGGAAGACGATGGCACTAGAGGTAACCTGCAAAATAAGAACAAGATAGTGAGATAGAGAGAGAAGAGAGAGAAAGAGAGAGAGGGGAGAGAGAGGGAGAGGGGGCTCGGAGGGGCACCGTGATGGGGAGGCCAAGGGAGAGGGAGGCATAGGGTGGCACCCGGGGTGAAGGGAACAGGGGGCGGGCGGTCGGGGATGGATGTCAGGGCCCATGCAGTCGGGATGGGAGGCAGGTGTGGCTGCCAGGGGGGCAGTGGATGAACGACCGAGGATGGGAACGGGCAGTGGCATGTGCGGCTCGGGAATGGGCAGGGCAGGGGGGGCGCCCCCCCCCGGGATGAAATGGCGGGGGAAAGGCACCAGGGGGGGGGTGGCACCGGGAGGCAAGGGTGGGCGCAGGGAGGGGGCAAGGGGCGGCGGCGATTGGAAGTGGAAGTGACACGACGGGAGGGATGTCAAGGGGTTGGACATGGCGGGTAGGGTGGCGAAGAACCTACGAATAGGCCGCATGGCGGGTGATAGCGGGAATGGCGGGTGGCATGCACGGGCCCCCCAGGGGGCCCGCGGCCGCTGCCAAGGATGGGGAGGCATAGGGGGAGAGGGCAACTGAGAGGCGAGACCATCGGATAGAGGAAAGGGGTGGGCCGATCGCGGGGGAAGAAGGGGCGACATACGATCGGGGGGGAAGGACTTAGGTGGAGTCTCATCGGTGATAGAGAGAAGGGGAGAGAGAGAGCACGTGCGGAAGGAAGAAAATTAAAAATTTTTAATCTAACCTACGGCAGCGATTTTCGAACTGCTGCCATAGATCTATGGCAGTGATTACTGAAAACTACTGCAATAGATCTACGGCAATAGTTTTCTAACCGCTATCATAAATCTATAGCAGTGATTTTCAATAATCACTGTCGTAGATTGAAAATAATTTTTTTCTTATTTTTTTAAATATTATATAATTTTAAAATTTAATGCTCATCTTTACCGTTCGTTATCTAAATAATTACCATTACAAGTGGTTATAGAAGATCACCTCGATTCGATGGCCCTAGCTTTATCGATCAAAATCATGAACGATGATCGATGATCTGATAGATAAGATCTTCGATAGTCTTGAAAAACTGCAACGATATCTCGATGATATTTGTAGCATACATCAAATTTTACTCAATCGGATATCGTTATCATAATCAATTTATATAAGAATTATTCGTCGTTAAATTAGAAAGAGCGAATCAAAGGGCTAACGCATACGATTATGAGAAATTTTTTTTGTTAACTGATCTTTGGCTATAATTTAATCCATTATATATTGATGAGAGTAAAATTTAAATATATTTTATATGAATATCACGTTAAGCAATATAGTAAAAGCACGAGCATAACAATTAACGAAGTTTTACGAATTTAGATCAATGCGTTAGTTTTAGATCGTTTTTAGTCCACTATGAATTTATAATCACCATCATTAAAAATAATTAATAGTAAGCCAAGAATCATTATAAGCTCGAAAAAAAATCAAAATAAAGAAGAAAAAAAGCATTATCGAATAAAAAAGTAGAAAATAAAAAACTATAAATAATATTCATTCTCTTTTCATCAATACCGATCGTATATGTTTCTATCTATCTTTCTAGCTTCTATCTTTCTTTTTGGTTTAAAACCAATGAAAAATAAGTTCATTTAAACACATATTGTTAAACAAATAAGAAGGAAGAAATGCAATCAATGACCAATAAGAGAAAAAAATATTGATTTTATATATTTTAAAAAGTGGGTTACTCTGTCTCAACATTTTGTGAAACCTAGGCAGAAACGTTCTAGCCTTTGACATAGCGTGATTTCTTAATGATCTTTTTCTGTATATATATGTAAAAAAATATAAACCTATAACTTCCCTCTCTCCCCTACACACACTCTTTCTTCATCTAAAAAAGAAATAGATGAAAGAAAAAAAGAAAAACCAAAGCTTCACTTCAATGCAAAAGCCTTTGATCCATGTCTTGTGCCACTCGAGAAATCACAACAGTCCGTATTTTCTGTTACTTGCCATCATATGCCTAAACACCTCCACAAAAATTGTTGTTTATAGCTATGAATTTTTTTCTTATTTTTTTCCTTTACATAGAAGATATAGCATCCATCTTAAATATGGTTTTATCAATCATACAGATAGGTCACAACTTGGAAAATAAAAATGGAATCCCTTCAATTAATTGCCAGATTGTATTTAAGAGAAACTGCTCTGATCTTTTTTTTTTTTTAAAACAATTTTTACAACAAGTTCTGAATTATTTAAAGATGCGACTCTAAAATATGACCATAATTAACCACCCAATGTGATAGGTTATATACAGCTAGGAACAACTCTGTTCGGTAGACAGGAGGGGGAAGTCCACACACCACATTGGGATCAAGAAAACATCGAGAATGGTCGCTACTCTACCAGTGGCTGGCCGCAAGACAGGTGAACACAAGGCAGAAGTTTGTTATAGAGCTTAAAGCTCTCGTAACCACCGCGTATTTCTCTTTACCATTTTCTGGGATGAGCGTGGAGAACTTTCAAAAAAAGATATAATTATTATTGGTATAGAATCTGATCGATATCGTACCGAATTGGAGTTAAGAAAGAAAAAGTCATCATCGGTGATCTGCAAAATAAAGTCCCACTCAAAATCGATAGTGATGGCTTCTATAGGATCCTCCAACGACCAAGTCAGTTCTTCTGGCCAATAAAAATGGAGTACTCAAAAAAAAATTCAGCAGAATTTCGAAAAGAAGAAGAGAGTTTAGAGAAAACGTATCTGAAGGATTCTTTTTGTAGATGGAGCCCGGAGCAGACTGATAGTGACAGCCGTAGTCGTCTGGTAACTGGCGGCTTGGGACCGCATGAGAGGGACGCCGCCTGCAGCAGACTGATAGTGACAGTCGTAGCCATCTGATATGCGCGCTCAGAACAACGTAAGAAACGCCGTCTGCACAACGATATGATAGTCTAAGGCTATCCAGTACGAGCCCGGCCGGGATCATTATGGAGATATGAAAGCTCACCGTAGCTGTCCATACTAAGCCATTCGGATCACATGGAAAGTGAAACTTTACGTATGATTCAAAGTATGGATTTCAATAGGTGGAATACGGCTAGAGAGACATCATCAGGGAATCTATTTAAGGATTTAACTGGATCGACCGTGAAGGAGTTCGTTATGATTCACCGCTGAGGATTCGCCCGACTGGAAGAATTCGACTAAGGTTCCGGTTGCTTTAGGAGTTTCGGCTATCACCTTGAAAAAAATCTTATTTCGATCGAACTCTTTCCGTAATTACCACTGCAATAGATTAAAAGCATCAAACTAGACTACGATGAAAGAAAATATATCCCAACAATTAATAAATCGAAAGAGATTATTAAGCTTCGTTAGAATAAGATCTGAACCCGGATTCAGCTCATCAAAACCGGTCCAGCATTAGCATGGTAATTATAAACTAATTGAAGAGAGCTTCAAACCATCCTAATGCATCAAAGTGACGTGGAAAGGCCAATTAAGACTGTGCCCGCACGAATGCTCGCTGCCAACTTCCATCAAACTTTTAATTTCACCGTTCGTCAGAAACGCCGGGTGTGGGGGATCTCAACTGTCTTCGTAGCTGGACACAGTGCCGAACACCAAGGTTGATGAATAAAACTAATGTAATTTATGCTACTTGGCGAGTATGCAGCATGGCAACCACACCCGTTTCGTGGCCACCCACTTGATCACAATGCCCAAGAAATCATTGATCCCAAATATTTTGCCGGCTGCTTCAGAACCTAGTTCCTGGGCTGTGGCATAGAAGCACTAGTTAATTTTAGGGGAAGTTTAGGTTAATAGGTTGTACATTTAAATGCTGAACAATAAAAATAAATAAAACATATGAATCCACAAAACATAGTGCATATCACCCCTTTTAAGCTACAATGACGCAGACAATATTCACCTTTCTTGGGGTTGCGGGTCAGTATGAATTTCCACCATACTTAAAAGAGGTTCGGTAGTCTTTTGTCCAGTTTAAAATGGGATTATCCTCCTCAAGTTCAACCTCTTATGATTGTACTTCTAGAAAAGGCCCAAAGCAAGCTACCATGACAACGCCCTCATAGCTTTTCCTTCAAGGTGCCGTGTAAATTTTCCTTTCCTTGAAACCTCTCCGTCGCTTGGCTTTTTTTTTTCCTGACTAGTGGAGTGTGATCCGTTGTTAAGTGATTGTTGATGATGCCAAGCTTTTGGTCAGTTGATTTCTATTGCTTGATGATCCAACAAATCCTCATATGCAATATAGGTGTATATCACTTTAAGCAGCTTTGGATAAGAGTTTTGAAATAAAATTGCACTCCATTCTTGTTGCAAAGTTTTATCTCTTTCGGCGAAGCCTTGTTCATCATTACCTGTGAGGAATCCCTTTGGGCTCCAAAAGAAAATATTTTGATGTTTCTAATTTGTTATGCTTGACGAAATAAAGTTCTTAAAAATCATCTTTTGAAGATGCTAAGAACCATCATTCTGTAAGTTATCATCCAGATGATATTAGCCAATGCTAGCCATACGCTCGTTTGCAGCTCGGCAATGACTTGATGCAAGAAACATGCACTGATGCAAATCCTATCAGCCAAACGTAAACTTGGTGGCTTTGGTATCCAAATTCTTTCATGTTGAGGCTTTTTGAACATGATTCACATATCAGGTCTGCAAGTCATCTTCCTCTAGTGTCGATCCAGATCACTTAAATGTCATGAATGTCACCTTTATGCTTGCATCCCATCATATACGTCCCATGTTCTCTCGAGAATATATATATATATATATATAATAGCCTGCCATAAATGCGTGGATAGCTTTGAATACCAAAGCATCATTTCAAAACGATGCTTGTAAATATCTACAGAAAAGAATTAAGAATACACGTGGTAGAGTACAGTTTCAAACGCAATATATTTCTAAAGAAGTAAGGTATTGGGCATAAACAATACAATCGACCCGATACATTCGCTAAAGAGAATCTCCATATTTTGTTTATCAGTGCACCGGCTCCATGCACTGCCCAATACTAGGCCGGAATCAAAGTAATGTGTGTTTTTATCTAAGAAGTCAAGCGTACACATGAGAACCTAAAGGGAAGCAGAGTATGAGTGGCATTCGGGGAAAATCTAAACAATTGGCTCAAGACCAGCTGATTTTGCACAATATGGAAAAGACTTCCACATCCTATTCCACTACTTATTAACAATAATATACAATTGGTTGAGCTAAAAAAATTCGTAGTGTGTGTATACTTTAACAAATATATAGTTTGTATATATCAGAATATTTGCCGTCAGTGCAAATCTTGCCATATTCTTAAGGGTTGCTTCTGATTATATTACTTAAATCCCTCATCCAGGTAATGACAATTAACCAGGGTGATTTTGGTTGCCTAAAACATCCTCCTTTATCTGCTGCCTTTTCCATTTAATGATTTTAAACTAATAGTAAGGCGCACCGATTAAGTTCGCAGGCTGTATTGATTCAAAATTATAAGATGTAGGTCGTGCGTGCTATCGTCATTTGCGTAACATGATCTTAGTGTCAGTGAGGTCACGAGTGCCTAGGCCTACGCCGTAATTAAGGCTTACTACTGCAGCGATTAGAACGCAGCTAATGTCTGAGAAATGTCCAAAAAGTATAATGAAAGAGCAAATGTTGCACAACTGATAAATAATAATTAATACAACTAACTCAAAATAAATACATTCATAGTAAATCTATTTTAAATTACTTGAAAATATAGCAATCCACATGAAAATGGAAAAGCCATAATACATCACCGTTACCGCTGGGTTTCAATTATCTCAATGAAATTATATTTACAAATTTTAGAAAAACCGCAATCTTCCTACAATAACAATCACAAATATTTGAAGCATTCAGAATCATTCTGCAATGCCCCTCAAAGTGACATCGTCGATACCCTTTAATATTGCTGGAAGGGATAAAGCCCAATGCCCAAATTGCCCATTGTTTGCATTTTTGGTCCCCCTTCTCCTTTAAATCATCCATCGAACAAATTCTGCTGGTTTAAGATTAGCTGATATATTGGAGATAATGCATCTTCGATATGAGCCTGGCCCCATTAAATTCTATCATGCTACTCTTTACCCGTTCTATCAAGATTGCAATGATAATTCCGTGAGAAAGTTTAAGGACGTTGGGAATACTCAGCCTGGTGCCTTCACAGGTTTGGTTGGAGGAGGAAATGAAGAGAAATGGTTGTTAAGCATAAGACATAATCACCTGAAACCAAAGTGGAAGAATCTCTAATAGTCTTAGAGAAGAATATAATTGAGCCCAGGTCCCTTCACCTCCATCGATTTTATTTAATAGAAAACTCTTGGATTCCTCAAAAAAAGTTATATATATTATAAGAGAAGAAGCTACTTTTTTGACGGTAAATGGTCGATGACGGTGTCCATCCACAATATGCCCGCAAGTCCAAATTAACGAGCGACCATTTCCATAAAAGAACACAAAATATTATATATCTTCATTAATGCAAACGCAACTGGTTCCCATACCAAATTCCTAGGCCACTTTGTCCCAGCATGGTCGGAATTCAGGCAGTATTAGTTACATCGGCTCAAGTACAATTCGGTCAATATCCCCCGTAAAGAATGTGGAGGCGGCATCACTTGAGCGACCCAAATTTGTTGGCGCGTTGGCCCTCCTGCCAAATGAAAAAGAAAAAAGAGATACTGGTTGTCAGAAAATACCCGTTCCTAAGCAACTTATCTTTCCTCTGAACATACTATTGAAGTTGCTCGTTATGATTTTTGCTGATTCTTCTTGAACCGATTGCAATCGTGGCTTTATAGCAGCCATACTAATGAGAGTGGTGGATTTAATATTACATGAGACGTGAGACCAAAGAGGTAACCCTAGTGCTTACATGATAGCTTGATTTTTGGGATCTTATCTCAGACTAAGCCTCACAGTCTGACTCAAAGCTGATATTTTACTTGGAGAATGAGAAGGACCATCCCTCCCTAGCAAACAAGATTGTATGGCTCTCGGGATTAAGGAGATATTTTCTAGATAATCAATCAAAGGTATTTCTCAACTAGCTCAGCACAGATATATGCCTTACGTCTTGGGTGTATAATGCAAAGTTTTCTATCCAATATCTCCATATTTGAATTGTGTGGTTGTAGGAACCTAATTTTGAGTGACATGTGGTTACTCATAAAGTACGCGTTAGCAACAACTAATGGAGCAGGTAAAAGTAAGGAACATCCGCACAGCTATCAAATCCTGGGCCGAATAGAAATAGAGAATTGGAATAGTAAGTCCGAGAAAATAGTTTGTTGCCATGACATTGACACTACAAAAGAAGAGAAATATTCACATGCACATAACTCACAGCTCGAAGCATTTTAAGAAAATCCTTAAAAGAGATGTACGAAAAGGAAGAACTGTATTAAAGCAGAGATCGAAAGTCATTTGGCTCAAAGAAAGCAACAGAAATATGGCCTATTTTTATGAAGTCGTTCTTCGTTGGAAAACGAGGAATCATATAGACTTGCTAATGGTGGATCGATTGGAACTTAGCATACAAGGGGAGATTGCGAAGGCATTTTATTTTTTCTTCAGAAATTTCTTTGGTCATTCTTCCATACCCAAGATTGGAATTAACTCTTATGTTATTTTGAGTGAGTCGCTTGTTGATCTTGCTAACTTAGAGCGAGCCTTCGCTCCTTATGAGATTAAAAAAACAATGTTTTCCTTTGAAGGTAATAAAGCCCCCAATCCTGATGGTTTCACTTTCTTCTTTTTTCATAAGTTTTGAAACTTGGTTGGGGGTAACTTGGTATTACTTCTTGATGATTTTTATAATGGTGCTTTTGATTTGGACTGGCTTAATTTCGTCTTCATCATCTTAATCCCAAACAAGATGGGTCAGCTTTCGATTAATGACTTCCAATCTATTAGTCTATTGAATAGTTTCTACAAAATCATTTCATAGATTCTTTCTAGAAGGCTCTTTACTTTGCTCCAACTCTCATTGATGACTCGCAATCAGCTTTTATCAAAGGAAGAAGCATCATTGAATGTTTTTTTAGTGCTCACGAGATGTTAGCTTACACCAAGAGATTAGGGGAGAAAGATATGCTTTGTAAATTGAATTTTGAAAAAGCATTTCATAGACTGAATTGAGATTTCCTATTTGAGGTACTTTATGCTCGAGGATTCTCTCACAAATGGATTGGATGGATTCGTAGCTTGCTTTCTTCAACCTCAGTAGCTATCTTGTTAAATGGGCGACTTGGCAACTGGGTGAATTATAAGCATAGTTTGAAGCAAAGAGATCCTCTATCACTCCCTTTGTTCATATTAGCCATGAATGTTCTCTGACGACTTGTCAAGTGAGCTGGCGCTTTAGGTGTGGTTGAAGGTATTGGGCATCAAAAGGAGTTTAGTGATATTTTGAGCTTATAGTTTGCTGACGATACTCTATCATTTTATGCTGGCACAAAGAATAGTTTGTTGGCTGCCAAAGCAATTTTGTTAGTGTTTGAAGAGGCATCTGATTTGAGTATAAATTTCTATAAAAGCTTGGTTATTTATGTAAATATGACAGAGAGTGAGTTAGCTCAATTTGCATCTTAGATGAACTATAAGCAAGGTTCTCTTCCCTCTCAATGTTTAGGCTTACCTTTTCATCTTAAGAAATTGCCTAACGATTGCTGGATGCCTTTGATTGATAAGATGAGCTCAAAACTAGCTACTTGGAAAGAAAGATTGCTTTCATCGGATGGGATGCTAACTCTACTCAACTCAGTATTGTCTGCGCTTCCTTTCTATTATATATATGTCTTTAAATTATCAAAGTGGATCATAAATAGGTTGGATAAGATACGCATAGTATTTCTTTAGAGAGGCTTCATTGCTTGAGAGTGATGAACTTAACTCAGATGAACCAGTCTCTCTTGGCCAAATGGGCTTGAAAGTTTCTGCAAGAATCCTCCAACACCTTGTGGCAATAGATTATGTGCGCTTACTACTTGAGAAGGAGATTTAGCATGAGATTAAGGAAAGATGCATCCGGATTTTTTTCCATTTGAAAGGATGCGTGATCAAGAAACTCAGTATTCTAGAATTGTATGGCATTCAAATTTGAAAATTGAGATTCCATTAGGTTTTAGGAAGATATTTGGATAGATATGATTCCTCTTTCTTCTCGCTTTGATACTCTTTACTCCTAGATGAAGACAAACATGTCCACCGCATCATTTTAGAATTGGAGAAAGCTGGATTGGTGTATGAGAGTGCTAGCTAGGACTATTGACTATACTTCAAGCTAATTAACTAGCTTCCTCGCTTGTCTCTCTTACTTCTCTCATAACTTTCCATATTGTAGATGTGCTAGTTTGGAAACTAACTCAAATGGATTGTTCTCCATTAGCTCTTTTTACAAATTTCTCAATTATGGTGACCTAAAATACCCATTTGCTAAAGTGCTTTGGAGAATCCATGCCCCTAGCAACAAAGAATAAGCTATACACATGTTAGGTGTTCACCAAAAAAAGTTAAAATGTTAGCAATGATTATGCTCTATGTGGCTCAAATATAAAAATAGTTAATCATCTTTTCTCGAGATACACGTTTGCTCGAAGTTTATGAACTACTCTTAAGCTACAACTGAGACTGAAAAAAGATCATCTTCATTCCTTTGACTTTTGGATGAGTTGGAAGAAAAAGAATATAAATTATTTGGACAACAAGATAAAGGATGTGCTTATGGCTGCGGTTTGTTAGATGATATAAAAGGAGAGAAATGCCACGTATCTTCTTAACCAAGAAGATATCAAAACGTCCTCCAATCTTTGAGAAATTGGAGTATTCTTTATCCTTCTAAGAGGTGCAGAGCTAAAAGTTTGGCATCGTCTTCTAAAATATGATCTTTTCTTTTTTTACCAGTACCCTCTTGCGTATATCATGCAATATATATCTATTTCTCGTTGTGAAATAAATTAGAAAGTAACTCCCTGTTGCCTCCATTATTTTGCCAAATGTAACATCGCAGATACTAATGGCTCAACTGTTGGCTGGGTAAGGCTAATATATTGTATTATGGTAGAGCTGACTTTTGTGTCCATAATTCTCCGAATCCGTGCGATTTTTCCTCCTTTGGATGTATGGTTGATTATAATACAAAAAGAAGTACGGTTGTTTCATTAATTTTCTTTTATGATAGGACAACAGAAATTCAAATCACTGTATTCACTCAGCAAACGGCTGACCAATCTCCTCCAGTGGGGGAGTGCCCATTGTTCCAACGCAAGCTGAAGTCGGAGGAATCTCTCATCTTCTCAATTTGGCCTGAATTCCCCTGGAAACCATGGAAGGAGAACAGTCACCCGACGCCAATCCCTTGAGTGGGGAACGTGCTGAAAATGCAGTGAGTTCATGACCACTACCACTCCCTAGTGGATCCATATCATACCATAGATAGAGACACAGCACTCGGGTGATTTCATGGTGGCTTAAATATTTTATTTCTAGTGGGCTGCATCAGCGCACAAGTCTCAAATCCACCAAGGTATCACCTTCCTGTTAGCATTGCACTAACCATCACTTGAGACTCAGGGCTTTAAATTAGGAAGGAAAACTCACATTTCAACACATGGTATTCAAGGTCTTGGAACCTACATAAAGAGTAGACAACAAGTTTATTGCAAAACTAGTTGCAACATCAAATATGATATCCTCTCCGGCATGCTGGCCGCACCACTAAATACCGTGCAGCCCTCGACGGGCGGGCGCGTCATCACTAGATGGTGATGGTGATGGCCGTCCATCTCCTGATGGTGGCCATCCAGGATTTCAAAGCACTCTGCGGTGCAGAGGACCCGTTGGCTTGCATTTGTATGGACGATGCATTTTCCAGCCTTTTCAGAAGCAAGTCATGCACCACCAACAGAGTTGTGATCGTACCGTACCGTGTCGATCGAAGCCCAATCAAATTCTCACGTTCTTAACCTACCATTTTCGTCCGCGGTCATCCACCGACCACTTCTGGTGGATGGCAGCTCAAAAGCTAGCTACATCACTCGGGCATTCTCTTGAAACGTGGGGTCAACGTCGAATATGGAAAAAGAACAACTTCGGATCACGCGCGCATCCGGTGCCACTTTCGCATTCCCATTTTCCATTATTTGATGGCGGAAGGAAAGCGGGGGAAAAACATGAAAATAGATTCACGACGACAACGTCTCAAAATATTTATGAAGCACTTGCCCTTGTTCTTTACGTACAACACGTGGACCAAAAAGAATAGCTCGATACCCGAAGAAAACGGAAGATGCCATAAATATTTTACATAACCACGTTTGTTCCCTGAGCTACCAGAACCGATCTTTGTTGACGCTCAGATAACCAGCCATAACTTTCCCTCCGGTGTTCCGCATCCCATCTATGAGGTAGCACCATGTCGATCCCAAAGCACCAATGAAGAAATCTGCTTCAGTTGCCATTATAAAATTGACGAGGGGATAGTTGGTGCCGATCTCTCTGCCGAGGCTTGCCTCATATGCGGCCATTGTCATGTTCCCAATTTGGCGTGTCACATTTGTGTAGTAGAAGTTCCAATAGGGATACAACCTCGATTTATCAATGACTTCCTGCATGTCATCAATTATTTCAATTCTAAAGTAGTCATGCGAATCAGCACCAAGATTTACAGAGATCAAGTGAGGATGACATTCCTGCATTTCTGTGGAGAGCCATATGCTATCGAGGTTTGGAAAGCGCTCTCGGATACGCTCCGCGAGTTGCATGTAGGTTTCAAATCCAACAACCTTCATTTCGCAAGCTTTGTCTCCCATCCTTGCATGCATGCTTAGAAGCGGTCTTGGAATCCAGGGTTTATGGTTAGACCATACGAATCGCTCGATGTCAGCTTGAGATCTGTTATCGACCACCTGAAAAAAACATGACCTTCACACTCATTTCTCTCCTATACCTGAAGAAATTAAACCCTCACAAATCTGTTACTTATGTTCCTTGGATAACAGGAGCTGAAGTATCGTGCATGTAATATGATATTATCACACCTCAAAAAGTGCAAAACGAAGTTGCACTGGATTTTTCCCTTCGATCCATACAATGGTCTCACTAAGCAATCAAAAACAATTAATGACCAACCAGAGATAAAACCACCTTCTTGAACAAATCCAGGTGACTTGGGGAGTTCTAACACATAGGGTCAATTGACCCTGTCAAGGGTGAACTCAAATCAATCAATCAATCAATCAAACAGCTTCCATTTATGGGTAAGAATAGGTTTAAGATCGCAAAAAGCTTGATTGAGCATTTAGCAAATGGATTCGCCTTTCTCCCAAGGAGAAATTAAGTAATAAATCAACACAAACAGAGACTTAAATATATATTATGCAGCAGAAAATAAAAATGGGATACACATGGATAAGAGATAAGTTAAACTGGACTTGCATTTATTGCATTGCATTCATCTTTTCATGAACTAATTTCTCTGAACACCGATGAGCGATGCCACCATATTTTAGAAATGCCATTTTGTAGGCATTCAAGCATACGCTTACCAACCCCAACAGAGAAGAAAGTAATTGAAAACACACAGGATGATTATTGTCAAGGCTTAGTCAACGAAATTAAGCTTCTTTTAGAGGCAAAATGTAAGGTCAGCATTCTCTTTACGCAAGTGAAAGTTGTCGATTCTCTCATGCTTCAATAGGTGAACAAGATGCATTAGCAATACTAAAAGTGACATCCATATGCTTCAGCCTTCAGAAGCTCACACCCATGTCGGGGCTCTTTAGCCATTAAGCAAAAAAAAATAGACCATCTCAGGCCGAATATTTTGACACTTAAAAATTCAATCATTTATCCCACTTGCTCGTATTTATGCGCCCATGCCAAAGGTCTGAATTAAATATCTGACCCACTTCCACCTGTAAAATGTGACTGTTTAAGTCATCAGTAAATTGTTTCCATGTGTTTTTAATGATTATTCTCCTACCGACCCCTTTATCTGCCCGTACAAGCACAAATCTTCATTTTCCTTGGTCTGATACAAATGTCAACTTTCACAAATTTTCACATAAGCTAAGTGCACTACAGGGATTTACTTAATCATGCTAGCTAATCCACACCATATATGAACGAAGGAAAAGGTAGTGGCAAAATCGCAAATAAAAGTTTCAAGCTTTGCCAGATGATTAAAACAAAAAATTGATGGATTAGAATCATGTAAAAAGGGAAACCTACAGAAGCAAAGGATTATAATCATCGCAAACCTTTGGCCAAGCCACGGGAAGATTTTCAACAACCATTTTAGCTGCTTGCAAACCAAATGCTTTATGCCGAGCAGTGTTCAGGAGACCACATGTATATTCGCTTTGAAACCTCATTAAATATCGTATGGCCTGCAAAAGAAAAAAAAAAATGAAAATATAATAAAATTCAGAGACAAAGTTTTAACAGAATATTCAGGAATTTTGGGAATCGGATGGTTGGAGTCACAGGAGATTGGAGAAGGAAATAAGATGAAAAAAATTGATAAACAGCATGCAGTGTCTAAAAGAGATGACACCATTTCCACCGTAAAAGAAAGAACAGAACTGAAAAGGAGAAGAGAAGAAAAGAATAACAGGAAATAAACCAAAAAACTGAACACAAACAGCATGAATGTCATCCTTAATACACAAAAATTGAAATTCAGAGATCAATAACAAGAATAATAACAATCAAACTACTGCATCTAAATTACTTTCTCAGAGATTTGATTGACCAGTAGCAACATTATGCACATCTTCTAATTTTCCATTTATAAAACGGATGCATAGTGTGCCAACTAATTTAGTTGGTAAAGTGACTATTTTTCAGTATCAGTGACTTGGGTTCAAGACCCGCCCTCACCACAATTCATGGTCTCCATGAACTTCAATGGGCCTTGACCTCCTCCTCCTCCTTTCTCCTGAGTGAGAGAGAGAGAGAGAGAGAGAGAGAGAGAGAGAGAGAGAGAGAGAGAGAGGCATATATATTAGGCCACTATCTGTGGCAAAAGAAGACAGGTCATATGCATGAGGTGCTCTTTAGAGGCAAAGACAGTTCAAGGATCTTGTGTCAGAATTTTTTTCCCCCTAAAAGAAAAGCAGGCATTAGCAGGATTTACAAGGTACCGACCCTGAGAGGGACACTCAAAAGAAAGAAAAACTAAAAAGAAACCAGGGAAAAATATATTACAAGGTCTCAGCCCTACATCCATCACCAGCATGTCCAATTTAATCTCATTTTCCATAAGACCTTTTCTTTCATTTCTGTCATCCCATAGTGATATCTATGTATTTTCTCTAAACTCATAATTATTTTGGATGCCGGCTAACCGGTCGCACATTTCACATCTTCAAATATATGCCTCATCTTCCATTCCTTTTAACTCACGGAGGCTTCGTATAATGTGTTATGGCACTACCCAGGTTTTCCCCAATGGTACTGCCTGCTATAACCCAATCCAGCATTAGATTAAGCTGCCTCATGCCTTGCATCAAGATCTAGCAAATTAAAACCACAAGTTCAGAGCAAAATTATAATGTCAGACAAAGTATGTTGATAAGATTCCCAAATCAATTAACATGTTGTTGGTGAAGCAAGTGATGCTGTATGGTTGGATATCAGAATATGATTCTTGATGCCTAATGCAGAAAAGAAGAAAATTAATCTGAGTTTTAGACCGGCTTATGCAGCAAATTCAAGGCAAATCTGGGAAAACATTGTGAATCTACTGAGAGAGTATTCAGATAATTGAAGATTGTTGTGTTCATGATCCCCACGCCGCTTGAAAACTTCAGTGATGCCAATTGTGCTAAGATATTAAGGAACAAAAATCACTTGGTGGATCTGATAATGTGAAAATCAAAGATATAAACTGGGTAATTGATATTGTATCAGATTAAGCTTCAGGGGTAAATTGGTTACTCAACATGATATCAAATATCAAGTTTGCTGGAGGTCATGAGTTTGAATCCCTCTACGCTAATTATTTATCTAATTATCCCGGTTATAGTCTCAACTCACTTCAGTCTTTATTGTCCCTCCACGTGCATGGTGTTAAGCTTGATGTACATTGTTGACCCTTTCCATATTAGCTTAAGCTTTTGGGGTAAATTGGTTACTCAACAGATTCGATAGAAAACAACAATATTAAAAGTTAGCATCCAAGATCTTGAGAGAACATGGCATTAACCTTTATTAGAACAAACTTCATCGTATAAAAGAACAGAGCAAGAGCTGCAGTACCTGTGCTCGCCACCACCTTCTATCCATTTTACGATGATGCCTAAGTAAATTTCCACCTATATCGGTTGTGGGTTGCAAATAACTCCATGGATCACCCCATATTCTGTATATGAGAATTAATTATAGAAGCAAGGTATTTTTTTTGAGAGAGAAGGAAAAATTAAGTCAATAAAATGCACTTTTTCACTATTAAGTCATAGAAATCAAACTGAGGAGTATTATACCTTGGTATACGCCCAGCCCATATTTCTTTTGATGTGTAGTTTTCCTTCACTGTTATAATTCCATTTTTCCAAGCTTCTTGACTCCTCAGGAGGTCAAAGGCACGTTTTTGACACTCAAGAGATGTCTCTGGGAAAAAGTAGCAAGACCAATGGGACCGTAATGAACCTATCAAGCAGAATCAATTATTTCATGTTGATCCACTTGTTTTGTAGAGAGAAGTATTTAAAATTGAAGACAACGATAAGATTCTTAAGTTAGTCAGATTCCAATAAAGAAAAAAAGGAAAAAGAAAAAAGTTCTAACTCCAGACTACAGAATTAAGCAAGTGAAGCATAAGATATCATTTTTTTTATAAATAGAAATGCCACCTTGACAGCCGCTATGATCAGCTCGATTGTAGTAATTTGTAACAAGAATCCGTTTCTCATTGACGGCAATCGCAAGCAGCCCTGCCATTCCAGCTAGTTGGGCCCCCATACCGAATCCTGGTATCCTCTCCCAATCAGCAACTAGAAACCGTAGGCTGGGATCATTGCAGTTTTGTGGATGCTGGTGAATCCATATGTCTCTCTGTACTTGCCTAGTAAGTGGAAAGTTGTCTTCATCAGATCCTACAATCTGAAATATTGAACAATGAGAAAAAACTCTTAAGTTTTTTAAGAATAGATGTGAAGGAATTATCGGTGCAACTCTACCTAAAGGAAGCAAATGTCTTAAAAGGAGGCAAATGAAAGTAGACAATGAAATAAACTGCCAAGCAAATGATATGTTCATTTTTCACCAATTAATTAGAATCTTAATATGGACTATACTCTTCTGTTAATCATGCATCCAGTGGAGACTGGAGAAGAGAGTAGTTTGACCAGAAATACAAGGACCAGATTTTCAAGGACACTGGCTGTCATGCTTGTACAGTGGATGCCAAAATTTGTTGCTTATAAGACGGTTGTTTCCCTAATGTTTGCAGAGATTCCTACTATATGATATCTCTTTGCATTTTCAGTTTAGTTTCTTTCTCACCAAACTAGTTCATAAAATTAGTCTGATTATGTTGAGTTTACGTTCCACTATCACAACGTAACATCGATGTAACAAGTATCCTGCAATCCCAAAAAAGAATAAGGGCCTGTTTGTCCACCAGATTAAGTTATCCGTGGAGGCAAGGAGAGAAAGATAAACAGTGTAGAGAATGAGAATTGCTATTATGAGGCCAAATAAAGAATGGAGAATCCAAAAAAAAACAGAGATGGTAAAACCGCCTTTTAAAATGGATATATAATCTCTATTTTTCAGTATATTATGCTCAATGGCTTCTTCAGGTGCATGAGTTTCCCCTTCCGTCCCAATGTTGCCTCTTTTCTAATAGGTTTGGAGGGATTTTATCCACAGAACATCGTGTACGAGTGTAAAACAGGCCAGGATGGATTATGAAATATCTCCAATTCAAGCATTGTTAACTAAATAAATTGCAATAAAATGTAACCATGAGAGATAAATGCAAGTGAATGGATATAAGTGTCGGTGCATGTCAAGCTCGCACAAAGAGATGCATGCATTCTTCCCATACGAATTCCAAGGTAAAGAATAATAAAGATGCGCAAAATGTATCACACACTAAATATCTAAGAAAAGAATGTGCATGAGAAAGCTTCTATTTTCATACTACATTCATATAAGTACAACAGAGAACATCTTTTACAACAATTTCTACAAACTTTAAATCAGATGATGCTAACAAAAAGACATACCCAAGGAGGATAAGCACCTTCAGACTTTGCTCTTTGTCCAAAATGCATCTGGTGTGGACCTTTTGACAATGATTGCTGAAGTAAATCTAGTCCTAACAATCCTTTCCACAATGTCCAAGGAGGAAAACTTCCATTTTCACCATAGTTGTCAAAATGCTTATTTGCTTCCACACTTGATCTGCAATTTTCTAAATGTGGAGCTTGAGGCACATTTGATCTCTGCAGTCCCCCAACAAAGATATTACCCTCTCCATCCAGTAGAGCACTCCAAGCTGAGTACAGCATCAAGACCCTCTCTCCATTGCTCAGTGTCTCACTTGCTTGAGAATTCTCTAGAGTTCCCCTTTCTTCTGGTAAAGATATGTATTTTCTTTGAGAAAAATTATGTGCAGATTTTGCACTTGTACCAACATCTATAATCACCAAAGAAAACAATTAAATATAAAATCGTAAAATGCAACCTAATATTAAATCTAAAAAACAATTTCGTTATGGAACACTAGCTATATTTTGCTTGTTAAGAAGCTATTGACCTCAGAAGCCATCGCAAATCGAAGGTCAACTCCTTAATCCATAGCATATTGAATTAAAATATAGTGATTAAATTGTTAAAAATTAAAGACAGCAAGCCTGCTCTGTTGTGGCTGCCTAGAGATTTCAGTTACTGCTGCCATCCACTGCTTAATCTGCAGATGCAAATTGGACCATACAAGTCTTTTGTAAACTAAGACAAAGTGCAAAACAAAAAGTTTTAAGTTTAGCAAAAGCTATAAAGAATCAGCACTCCATATTTTGCTCTGCTAGTTTGCCTTGAGATTTCAACTGATTAAACTCAACACAAGTCATGCTAGAAATATATATTTCATCAACACAATATACAAAATGCTCTGATGGTCATTCAAATTGATATGGTAATCAAATTATGGTGTCAATCCAGGAAGGAAAGAGGACATTATTATAAAACAAGAAAACAAGTAATCAGACTCAGAGATGGCCATTACCAGAATATTTCATGCTCGAACTCTGAGAAACTGCTCCTGAGGAACTCGAAAAAATCAATCCAAACTGTTGTGTTCTAAAAGGAGTCAGAGAAACCAGAAATAAATAGGTGATGCAGACACCACAGAAGAATCCCAGCACCCATAATTTACAAGAAGTGGAGCTGCTTATCTGGAGGGCTTTCTGAGAGATCACCCTCTCAAGACTCTTCGGAGCTGTTGTTGTTTCCATTCCAAGCTCCTCTTCTTCTATTTCCTCATCCAAAATAATTTATCGAAGACCAAAAAAAAAAAAACCTTCCCACCAATCTCTTAACTAGCTGCTGGTAGAAGCTCCATATGACCTTAAATTTGAGAGAAGCGTGGTTAAATCTTTCTGGAATCTGGGCCTTTCTTTCCCATACCAAGGAGACAAAAAGAAGCACCACCGAAGCCGTTCATAAATGAGCCTCACCTCCTTCCTTCGAACCGCAACATCACATGATAGGTTGTTTCCTTTAGTACTCTTATCATAATATCCAAAAAAAAAAAAAAAAAGAAGCATCGAGAAAAAGAAGAAGGAACAGGAAAAAAAAATAACAACAAGACCATTAAAATTCTTTACTACTGGTAAATCCAATAATAGAAAAACCCATCTAAACTAATATAAATCTTTTCTGCTCCGTAAAAAAGGAAAGCGTAAACACATAAGCACATTAATCTCATGAAACCCTTATATGGAAACAATGTCACGTGTCCCACATAAATATGACACACACTGCATGACCCAACGCATGCAATCCTGACATAGAAGGAGAGGCTTTTTAGACAAAATTCACAAGGATACATTAAATGCACCAGACGAAATTGCGAAAAGTGTTCAAATTAAAGAGAGCATGACTCGTACGAGTAAATACCAGAAATAAGCATGAACAGGACCAGAAATATAATTGAAGTTACCTTCTTCAGTTTTCTTGTTTCCTTGCCTCAATTCATGCAAGCAGGGATGGATGGAGCCTCCACGGGTCTACCGAGCGAGAAGAACAAGAATCAGCGGACAGAGCAAAGAACCGCCCCTTGGGGAGAGGCAAATATTCCCCTACCTCCCCCAGGTGGATCCCACACAGCCAACCTTGCTTGATTAAACGTCATCCGTTTTTATGAGAGTGACACACCATGGAAGAAGATTAAAATATACCAAGGGACTAAAGAAATAGCATATAGAAGGAGAAAGAAGGTAGGGTTAGTAATTTTCTTTTAAAGAAGAATATGAGAGCTTCTAAAAGAGGATCTCTTAAGTGGAAGAGAAGCAAAGTGAGGCATCATCAGAGGAGGAGAATTATTACAGGGAATCAATCGTAAGGTTCAAGAACCTTCAAACTTTCTGCTTGGTGGGCTGGCAACGATGGTTCCTTTTCTCGGGGCGGTTCGAGTACAGGATGGTCCCGCTCAAGGGAGCCGTCTGATGACGGTGATGGACAATGTATTTACATTGCTGTCACTGTCAGGCCAGCTGGACGGGTCCGCTAACATTGCGACAGCCGTGGGAATATGGAGGCGGATTTGAAAGTTTTCGTAAGCGAATTGGATAGTGGGTGGGAACAACGAAGTAATCCTGAGGTCCGTCGTTTCCGATCCGCGTCGTCCATCTGACTCCATGAGGTCAGCCAGGACCGGGCCCAAATGGAAGGGGTTCAATTAGTCCGGCCTGGGTTGGTCTACTCCCCGTTTTAATTAAAAAGCATTGTAGATCAATTTTTTGCTTCTGATTAAGCGGCCGAAATCAAGGATTCCAACGAGCCTTCACCAATAAATCCGCACCATTGCTTAATTTTGTATAGCACTCCCCATCCATCACAATCGAGATACGCGGCAAGTGATGGGCCAGAAAGCAATTAGGATCCAATCCAAGTGGTTGAGCTTTCCCGTGCGTGAAGGATATTAAAATTTAAAATTTCAAATCCGGTAGGTAGGTGCTCCACGACTTTTAGGCCATCATGGACCTATCATGCATGCCAAAGGCTTTTCCCCTGCCGGGCTGACGTTGGCCGGATAAGCATGTCTTCGTGGGAGATGAGGAACAGTAGAAGGGGACCGAAACTATTTAGACGGTTAATTCTAATCATATCAATGCCTTGTAACCTTTTAGAATAGACGACATTATTTCGATTTCAGTGAGAAACAGATAATCTAGTACCTCCTCAAGCGATAGCCTAATTAGCGGTGATTTCGTGGGTTTAAATTGGTTTCCCTTTTTTGTTTCTTTTTTTAATTGCCGAGAGCCCAAGTAACTCAAAAGACGTGTTAGGGTACTTTTGGCCTATTGTTATCTTACTCTTAACAGAATATACGGAGCACCTAGTTTGCAGCCTATGCTAAGTCCGTTCAACATGTTTGCGCCCAACGGATATTCTAACTGATGGAATGCTATTCTTCACCACCACCACTAATTGGCACCTTACTTATCTCTAATATGATGTTCCTTATGTATTTCTTGCTGATGGGAGTTGGTCCTTGTCTCAAATGTTTAATATGCAACTGGTATTGAACAATTATAATTATCTTAATTTAGATGTTGTCTCAAGCATTGGTTGGCATGTATTGCAAATGGGACATATTGGCTGCTTTCATGGACTCTGCTGCTATTATTATTTCATCCCACGTGATGTTTTATTGCAAATGGATACATACAATTTACTTGACTTGCATATATATGGCTTTAAGTTGCTATGCATTATATCTTCCAAATGATGTTTAATTTTCTTCGTTCAAATTATAAAGGTGGTTGTTCAAAGCCTTGTTCTGAAACCAATATTCATTGTCTCTTTTGGAGTTTCCTACTTGATATATGCTTTCACATATCTATCATATCTTCTATTATCTATTATATATATATATATATATACAATGATACTCTATGAAGAAGTATTGTGATATTATCATCTCAATATCTCAGATAATTTTAGTTATACCACGTACATTATTATTTTATTATCCATAATAATTTAAATATTATTTTTAAATAATAATATAATAATATTTTTAAAAAATTTAAAAAATATATTTTAAAAAAATAGAAAAGAGATAAGAGATTAAAAATATTTTTGAAAATTATTATTTTTTAAAAAATAATAATTTTATAAAAATAGTAATAATATTTTTTTAAATATTAATTTATTATTATTTTAAAAAGATAGCATATCATTTGCTAATTTTAAAATAATAATATACTACTTTATTTTTTAAAAAATAATATTTTTATTTTTTAAAAAAATAATATATTTCAATATGTGAATCAATCCATCGGATCAAATTATATCAAATCTAATAAATTATTCATAAATAAAGTATGATGCTCCGTCGATTTGAAAGCTAAATCTCTATATTTAATAGCCTCCAAAAATTTGAAGAAGGTATGAGAAGAAGTGAAGAGGCGAGAGTACGATCGGGCTCGATGTTTGTCGAGAGAGAAGAAAAGCTATGGTGGGATGGCATCTGCCCTTCACTTCCAGTTCGCCCTCAATATACATGCAACATGTTGATTGCTGCTACTCTATCCTCAAACACTCTCTTTTGGTTGCCTTACAATATTCTCTACAAATGACTCTTCTTCATGTTAATATGTATTTGATCTCCTCTAGCTATGTTATATTGCCCTATTTTATATATCTCTATATTATATATATATATATATACTTGCAAGTCGGGATGCATTCCAGTAGCTTTCTGAAGCATCATTAATAAAGTTGTTCTATTCTATCAAAAAAAAAAAAAAGACGCGTTAGGGTCGAAAGTGAGGAGTGAACTGGAGGAAATATCTTGATTACGTACGCGCCAGCGGCACGTGGGAAACGGCAGCCGTGGGTCTTGCATTGACGTCCCGGTTGCGCCACATATAATGCAAGCCAATCAAGAACCGTCCAAAAAAAGGCTCTGCAGGAAGCCAACTGACACGTCAGCAAAGACTTTAGAGAAAACAAGGACATGGCTGAGGCTAACGTCTTCCCGTTGGTTCTCCGGTTAGGTAGAAATTATTGCATGCAGCAGGTCAAAGTAAACCAGGGCAAATCTCGGAGCATATGCACCGTGGATAGCGCGCAATGGAGAATGGATGACCTATGAAGAATAACATGGCGTGCTATGAGATTTGGCACGATCCAATTACACATGGTGCATGCAATACTTAGAGAAAAGGACTAAACAAACATCCACAAAAATTTTCGAAGTTGGTCATAAGATGCCCTGCAGCCAACGGTGCGGACAAATAGTCATGCCTCTCATCTTTCTTTTTTTTAAAAAAAATCCCCCTCCATTGCTCTTCTTATTATAGTTTCAAACTCTAATAAAAGGCGAAGCAATTTTCACCGATCCATCTTATTCTCGTAAAAACAAGAAAAACCAATAAATTAAGATAAGAGCAAGACTTTAAAATCTACCGCTGCTGTAAAAAAAAAAAGAAAAAAAATTAAAAAAAAAAGATGGAAAAGAGGGAGAGAAAGGAAAAGGAGAAGAAAAGAAGAAAGAAGGCAAAAAAAAAAAAAAAAAAAGGAACGAAGACAATGGAAACAAAGGGACGAAAAGAAAAATAGAAAAAAATGAAAGAAAAAGAAAAAAATAGATAATATCTATCAAATTATGATTGAAATAAAGCGGCACATCAAGATAGTTGGTTATCTTGTAAAATATGGATATCCTCATCCCACAATATTTAAAACTTTACTTCTTATATGCAAGAGAGCTAGTTGTTCAGATATATCAATGAGACGATTACAAAAATACAAAATCACTGCTTAAATTAGTTTTAGTTAACGTCACTCAACAAGATGTCATCAACGATATCTATTAGCTGAACCTATTCAGAAAAAAAGGATGGATAGGTCCTCACTAGTAGGAACCATCCTCACAGAGATGCTTCAAGATTTCAAAATCAGTTGACATGCCATTTTATCGGAAGCTCTCTATATGATGTAGCATGGTCAACTCCTTACATAATTTTTATTCACCAGATTATGATCTTGGCGTTAGAAAATGACATGATGATAATTAGGTAATATATGCAAGTAATTAAAATAAAAAAATTAAAAATTATTTTTATAATAATAATAATATGCATCTAAAACAAGATATGCAGGATACCATTCAAAGAACAAAAATTGCCTCTTTGCAGATATCTAGTTAAATGATGCCGAGTACAATCTCAGGCTCGACTCAAATGGATACCTTCCATCATGAGCACCACGTGAGGAGATCTGATCCAAAAGCTTTATCTGGTTCCCCAAAAGTAAAATAGAGAGAGAGAGAGAGAGGAAGCAAAGGAAAAGTGAAGGCAGATCGAAAAGTAGAAGACTCTTGCAGAGGCTTCCTCTAATTTGCGCCTGAGACCATTCTTTGGCTGTGCTTTTACATGAAAAATCTTTTTCTAATCCTCTGGGTATATCTAGCAGCAAGCCTTTGTCACTTTTTTTTTTTTTTTGGTTGGGGTGGGGGCCTTAAGAATTATGGTTGATCAGCTGGTGGATGATAAGCATCATCTGCTGAACAAATTTAATTAGAGTCCCGGATGATATGCATATCACATTTTAAACAGCAAAGATGCTGGCTAGTTCGTTCAATGTGATTCGGAGAGTTCCAATCTCAAATCATAAGCCGTTAATGATGCGTGCGTGATCCATGATAGAGTGGGTCTCGTACTGTACATGGATAGAAGAGTATATTACTCGGTACCTGCTACATGAGGCGCTGTCATCTGAATCATGGATGGTTGATGATTGGAGATTGGATCTCTCCAATTCAGACCTAAAATTTGCAATATCCATAAACGGACGATGTCTTTGAGGATCAATTTTCCAGTGAGTCACAAGAGAGCGGATTCTAATGACCCAAGAATCAGGACGGAAGGCGACAATATGATGCAAAGAATCCTCATCTATTATATTAAACTAAAAAGGAAGTGGTAGCACCGGCGGAACCTTTCGGATCCACGGGGATGACTTGGGTTCGAAATGCAGAGCCTGTTGCTGTTGGCTTATCATTGAAATAAGCACAGAATGAATATAACCCATGCTGATACATCTCGATGATAGGTTCGATATAACACGCCTCGACGATTGATGGCATGCACCAGTTATTAGATGGACCTGGTCCAATGGACCAGTCCAAATCCCCAAGTACTCATCCTTATTTTGATTTGGAATGGATCAAAGACAAGAAAGGTAATGTGGCAACGGATGAACTATTGGACTTGCTAATAAAACTACTGAAATAATTATAACAAAGCTTGATGGTTGTGACTTACTAGAACTTAAATGTACAACGGACGTGAGAGGCTGCCTGCGGCTGTGGTGGGAGTCGCGCACTCGGAGCCTTTGCAACGAGCGACCAAGAATCGATGCATGAGAGCATTTCCCGAAAAGCGAAAAGCGTGAGTTGAGCTGTGGGGATGACGTATTTCTTTTCCTTCCTGATGGAGAAGCCGCGCTCCTCCGGCTCCAAGTTGCCAAGAATAGAAGACGAATAGGATTTTTGCATCGGAAAGGTTGACGACGGCGTCCATTTTTTTTATTAATTTTTTTTTAATCGTGATTATCTATAGTTATTTTTTGAAATAATAATAGTTTAAATTAGCTGATGCGGTCAATTTTTATTGGGCTAGTCTATGGCTGGTATGATGACTAAATCCACCTGATAATCTCTTCGGCCGGAGCATTGATTTGAGCACTCGCAATTCATGGGGCGGACGTACGCGCTCCTCGCATGCAAATGGCTATTCTTACCGCCCCCAAAACATCCCACACCTGCCAGCTAATTTCCATGCATCCAACTACGTACTCCGCCGTGGCCTACCTAATTTAGTACCCAATCCTGCAAACTGAGACTATTTGAACTATAATTCAACTTCCAGGTACATTCTCGAGGGAAAAAAAAAAAAAGTGGGGGAAAAATCTTTGACGGTTCGTTGTCATAGCAGAATGCATGTAGTTCAAGATAAAATATTCTTGGCCAAGGAGCTGGTGGGCAAGTTTGTCGTTTTGTGATCATTGAGTCCGCAGCTCGCCACGGAGAGGAAGAGGTCCGATTCGTTGATGTTTTTAACCAGGGTTGGATGAGAATTGCTTCCAAAGAGGGAGCGAGAGGCGGAAGCATGAATTCATTGGGAATCCGATTGATGGCAGAATACATACATGGTGTGGTACTTAAACTTTTTCAGCTCACCAGAATCACGCCTAGTCTTGCTGATTTTTTTTTAATTTAATCGGAATCATGGCATAGCCCCCGACTGGATAAAAAAATTGTTCATATTTGGTCTCAATGCCTCGATCTGACGAGATCATAATCGAGATCCACGTACCCAAACCAAACACGAATGAGATAGGGCTCCATTTACCGCATCGGTTGCTTGATGCACCAACTCCTGCGCTGCCACAGCCAACCACATCCCTCATCCACGTGGGGCCAAAACATTACAACCATCATCACACGGGAGAATTATTTTAGCGTGTATTTGATCGGAAGAAGTTGGGATCTATAATGAAAATAAAAATGGGTGAGAGTGGTTCCCAATCATTTGATTGGGAGGAGTTTCATTCTAATTATGATTTTGGGACGGTATGAGATTGATCCAATGCCCCTAAAATACAATCCCTCTCTTTCATAAGAATTCAGATCTTTATTTCGTTTTCGATTTCAATTAGAAATCAAATACTTTGAAGAATATAGCTTTTCCAATTCTCATTTCTAATCAGAAACTACACAAAAGCTTTAGAAGATTTTTGGTTTACGATCGGAACCGAAATCGTAATCGAAATAATTGAAATGGAATCGAAATGGCTATATCGTTAAAAGCATTTGATTCATGACTGAAATTAAAATTAAAATAAATGTTTGAATCTTAAGAGAGAGTTAGAATTGGGGTATATGATGATCGGGCCATTCCAATTTCAGTCCAAAATTGAAACGAGAATGAAACCTCTCTAATTAAATGATTGGAATAGGAGCTATCCATTTCCATTCTCATTCCAGCTCTCAACTTCTCCCAACCAAACGCTCCCTTACTTTTCAAACATTAGAAAAAATAATGTTAAACAAAATTATTACTTTCTTAATATTATCTACCCATTTGTGAAAACTAAAATTGGTACCGTAATCATATTTCTTTAGTTGAAAAAAAATCCTAGAATAAGACTTGAGTTGTGTAAAATAATGTCCACTGTTTTTCCCAAAACAGTAAATGGTAGTTAAATTTGGCACCATAACTAGACATTAAGCCCATGTTTGATGATAACAACGATAAGAGTTCCATTACAAATTATAACACGATCATTGCTGTGGGGTGCTGCATGGTGGCACCAGAACTCCCTCCAAAATGGCATCAAGGGAATGGTGAGATCCACGAGGGCATTAAGTCCCTTGCTAACTTTTAAGGCAGGGACAACCACCGGACAAGGAAAAATTATTCAACAACTCTTATTAACCACACAACCACCTTGACTCACTTGTGGCCCCATATGACATTTATCTTTCCTTTGCAGCTCCGAGGAACCCCAGAACAAATCACCTCCATCATTCACAAGGGTTTGATTGGATCGTGACATGAGCACCACATCAAGCCAAGAAATTTTTAACATATTACTACGCGGCAAAAAAACATTAATTACGGGGCCCAAACCCATCGCCAAAGAGCTTCCATGCTTATTAAATGGTGTTCTTTACCTGTGTGTAATCAGCACGTGGAGCCGAAAGGAGGGCTCTTCAGTCGAGAGGCTAACTGGCTGTGGCATTGTTAAGATTCTAATGAAGTACAGGGGTAGTTCAGGAAACCCATATGCGACCGTTGAGGACCGCTATTTTTGGCGGGGAATGCTAGATCAATTTTTCGGGTCTGGCTGAGAAAATACAGGAAAAGACCCCTTCTTTCCCCCCTTCCATCCCTTCACGAGGGTGCGAAACCCTTCTTGAATTCTGTCTCCTCGCCGATCGTCTGACAGAATTTCCAATCAAAATGAACAACCTTATGACGGTAATTCCTTGTTCTTTTGAGTTATTTCTCTCCTTCCCTCGCGAGGTAAATTCCGAATTTATTTCCATCGGAATTAAAGATAATTAAGTTTTATTTCATGGTGTACATTGTTTATATCTTGCTTTGTTGATGATTATTCCTTCATGTGTTACGGTAGAAGGATTAATGTGTTTCTTTCCAAGAAGATGGGAAAATCCATCAACTTTCATGGTTGGATATGGTTCGACTTGACTCTTTGAGCTTAATTTGATTACAAAATTAACAAAAAGATGATATTTGTTTGTTTGATCATTAGTTGATCTGTAATTTCGTTGCCCATGTCTGGATTGGTTTCCAAAAAAGAAAAGGTTCGCGCAGTCTGGTTGGAGATTGTTGCTGGCTTTTCAATGTTATTAGTTATAAATGTGAGATGTCAGCGAAATTTCACCCTATAATATGCATTCTTTCTTATGCTTAAGCACAAATTATGGTCTGAGATTCAAAAGTCAAGTAGACCCACATTGTCATTACATCTCTCATGCTTTCTAATATTATTCATTTAGAAGATTCAAAAGATAAATATATGCTACAGAAAATTGCACAAGCACGTGCTAAGTACCATGCATGAGGTCAAATGTAAAGTATATTTGATGATTGGTGGAGGGTGGTACCGAAAATTTCTGAGCTTTGCATGTGGAAATGAACGCCGAGCGGATTTGCTCGTTAAAGCTCTTTGGCTTGGATCATCGTATGTCTCCATTTTCTGTTTATCATATGATTCTAGTTATTAAACATCAAGCAAGACTAACCACCAAAAGAATCCTCTGTATAAAATAATATTAGTAATTATTCAGGGAGCACCAATCTAGAAGAAGCAAACCGATCGCATTGATCCTGTTAACCAGAATAACTAGCTAAGTTAAATATTTCCTCTTTCGTATTACCGTAACAACTAGTTGGATTTTCCTCCTCATGATGTCTTTCACAGGAATCCTTTGAGAGGATCATTGGACGGTATCCTGGAGAGGGAGATGTTGAATCAGGGAATGGGTTTTCGCCCGATGCTAGAGATATGGGGATGGATGGTTTTTTCAAAAAGGTCGATCTTCCTCCCTTATTTGCCCTTTTATGGGAACTCCAATACCCGTACCGTACGTGCTTTGTCAAAGTTGTATAGAAATGATAAAGAAAAAAACAGGTACTAGTTCCTGCTGTTTAATTCTTAGGTGTAAAACGCATTCACATGCTGAACAATTTAGTTCCAATCATCAGAATTCCGATCCGCACATGATCCAAGGCTGTTGAATCTAATTATATGACCTTGAACTGCTTGTCCATCCTTTTTCCCTTTCTCTCGTAGGAGTATGGCTAATCTATTGATGGTACCAATTTCAGGTGGGAGAAATAGAGAAACAAATTGAGAGAATTACCACCCAATTGCATAAGCTTCAGGTAAGATTTCATCCGACATGAGCCTTACGTACTAACAGCATTATCTTTTTGAAGAAACTTACGGTAGTGCTGCTCCCCTATATGTCTCAAAAAATTTATCATATGTCAATTTAGGCTGCCAATGAGGAATCTCGGCACGTAACAAAGGCCTCGGATATGAAAGGTATGTCTAAAATTTTTCATTTCAGAATGCTGCCGTGGTCCTATCAAGACATACTCCGCCGATATCTTTCGGATCACTTAATTGTGCATCATCATCTTTCCTTTCAGCAATCAAACAAAGAATGGAGAAGGATGTTGATGAAGTCAAAAAATTTGCTCTCAAGGTCAAAACAAGCCTAGAAGAAATTGATAGAGATGTAAGTTTTCTCATTCCTCGTTTGCTCGCTGCATAATGCTTTAGACGTCGTAAATTATCTCATGTGACATGATGAGCAGCATGGACCTACATAGCAATCAAATGTGAGTGAGAATATTTTTTTCTTTTCAGTGTTTTTGTGGTAAGAGAGGTTTGTCACACTATTTTACTTCCTGCAGAATTTAGACAACAGGCAGAAACCAGGATGTGAAAAAGGGACGGGAGTAGATCGGTCCAGAATGGCAATGACCCTGTAAGTTACCATGCTCGTGTGAATGGTTTGATCGATCGAATAAATATTTTTTTGCTACATCTGCCAAAAGGCATGATGCATAAAAATGCAATCATTTTATTTTACAACGACTGAAGATTGCAAGATGAAGGTAGAATTTATTAGCTCTATTTGGTCAGTATTTATTAGCAATTATCACCTGTCTCAGAGAATATACTTCCTATTTTATTTTGACTTCTAAATACGAGGATGCAATGGTCTAGAAATATAATCAAAGACACTCGATTCCCTGCATCTTAAAATATGATCGTGCAGTGGAACAGGAAAATAAACCAAAAAGAATTTACCATATGACAAAGTATGAACTGATTGATTGGTAGCCTCTTCTGTCACATTTACTTGGCAATTGAAACCTATCAAGGGTGTTTTAATTTCTATTCTGTTTTTCGTGGTGCAGTGCACTGAAAACGAAATTAAAAGAGCGAATGTCCCAGTTTCAGGTGCTTAAGTTCACCATCTACTTGAGAAACAGATCGCATCGTATTGTGTTTAATATGTAAGATTGATCCAATTCCTCGATCTCGTTTCCAGACTCTAAGGCAGAGCATCCAAGATGAATACCGTGAGGTTGTTGAGAGAAGAGTGTTCACAGGTAACATCTTGTCGACACAAATAACATGATAGTAAGGCTTGCATATGATGTTTGTCTTTGTTCTACTCTTGCAGTGACAGGAACAAGACCTGATGAACAGGTAAGATGATCTTCCTATGTTAGATAACTCCTAATTCACTTGGTTTACGAGCTATAAATCCCATTTATTGGTTTTATAATGTTAATGGAGCAGATGATAGATCAACTGATAGAGACTGGGAAGAGTGAGCAAATCTTTGAAAATGCCATTCAAGGGCAAGGCCGAGGACAGGTAGCCGTCACCCTTGTTCACTTTCTAAAACATCTGACATCAAAATCATACCACTAGGAGGCCAAGAAACTGCTCCTAATAGTTTAATTCCTGCAGATTGTGGATACATTGGCAGAGATTCAAGAGCGACATGATGCAGTCCTCGAGTTAGAGAAAAAACTTCATGATCTGCAGCAAGTATGTTGTTATGAAGAAAACCGTTACTCTTTTACCTTGTAACCTTCCTGATTCTCTCTCTCTCTCTCTCTCTCTCTCTCTCTCTCTCTCTCTATATATATATATATATATATATATATATATATATATATATATATATATATTCATGGCAGAACTTAGGAGCCAAAATATTATCCATCAACTTCTAAATAG
The DNA here is from genome assembly GCA_006176705.1 of Cocos nucifera. NCBI lineage: Eukaryota > Viridiplantae > Streptophyta > Magnoliopsida > Arecales > Arecaceae > Cocos > Cocos nucifera. The sequence goes on along the minus strand of QRFJ01000002.1, from coordinate 4,155,915 downwards.
CTTGCTTTTAATTACTGGCTCTTTAAGTAGCAAATCTTATGTTGCCTCTGATGACAATTGTCCATGGTCTCAGATGTTCCTGGACATGTCAGTGTTGGTCGATGCACAAGGAGATATGCTGAATGACATTGAAGCTCAGGTGACATGAACTTGCATATTACAAATTCCCACTAACAAAACAAAAGGGGATAAAAAACCAAGCATCGCTTCAAAGTGTTCCACTTCTCTTCGTTCTGATGTTGAGAGTAGTTTCCTCTTAGGTCACCAACTCCGTTGATCATGTCCAAAACGCAACAAAGAACCTACAAGAAGCAAGGAAATTGCAGAAGAACTCCCGGAAGTATGCGTGCTTCGCCATTCTCATCCTTCTCGTCGTCATAATCATCGCACTCTTTGCAGTTCTGAAAGCATCCAAGTCATCGATGTGAGTGCCAAGTCATGCATTGCTGTGGATGGAAGCAAGAAACGTATTCAGCGTGTTAAAAAAGCTTCCCCGTGCTCTTTCAATTATTTTCTTCCGCTCAAAGTTTCGCTCAATGTTTGACGCCCAAAAAAAATCCAAGATATATTTCTTTCATCAACCATAAGAGCATTACCGTTAATGCCCACTTTTTACTATGATGACTCATCATGGTTCTATTTTTTTTTTCGTTTTATTTGTATTATGCTAAGCAACGTTTTTAGACCCAGGCAGGTCGGCTGACCACTGCAGGATGCCTCACTGAAACGAAAAACACGCACAAAGAAGGAAAAAAAAAAAAGAAAAGAAAAAATCATGTCCAATCCCAAGTTGGCAACCGCCCTTCATCATCATTGCCATCCTAAATTACTTACAGGATACATTTGGTAGGAGATATTAATGCAAGCACTCGTACCATGATTGCAAGAGACGTGGTGTCCTCGACATTTTAATTGTCTGAATACATTGGCCCATGCTCCACCTGCCTCTATCGGACTTGAATCATGCAGATTAAGGCTGCCAAGGTAGAAGCTAAATGGCCCCAGAGATTCAGCAGAACCTTCCACTGCCTGAACAACTGATTTCACCACTTTCCAAACCTAGATTCGGGGCTTCCTGTTTCAGAACTATAATCCAATGCAATATTATCAGCAACATTGTAGTCTTAAAATTTTTATAAAGAGCACCACAATAAACGAGATTTTCCTTATTGCCAAAAAAAAAAAAAAACAATTTCCTGGAAATTCATTATCAAGAAAATACAAATGAGTAAATGACAGCATGTTGTTTACAGAATAAGTCTATGATAGCTGCAATTGCTGAAAATATTCCAAGTCTGTCCCGCATGCAATCATGCAAGCACCGACTCTAAATACAACATTATGGCCAGTGGTGCATTTAGCATCAGAAATAAAAGTAGGATTCACGATAGGATAATAACTGTCTATTTTTGCATGGCCATGCCCCAAAAACCTCGGCCACAGAATGCATGGCCCCAAAACCTGTTTTTAGTTGCTTCCCCAGCTCCAGTCCTATTATTATTGGAATCAATCAAGCTTGACATTGGAATAAAGAAGGGTGTCCCTCGTAAGCGGCATGTTCAGTAGAAGGTAGACCTGCAAGGCCAAAGACATTATATCAGCATCCAGAAATCCTAGGCTTTTGAAATTCGTGAGAAATTGTAACCATCTCCATGACACAGCACAATTAGTTTTGTCAAAACATCTCTTCACATTCTCATGGTTTGAAAAGGTGGATCCGGCCCTTGTAACAAAAAAGTGTGCTTTTACGCAACAATCAGCAGGTCTAATTAATTTTTTTTATGCAATAAAGAAATTTCATTTTTAAATTCTAATTTATTCAGTATTGAGGACCTTCCCTCCACTAATTAGCTGGCGGAAAATAACGGGGCACTCCAATTTCACTATATAAAGTATGGCTTACCGATGCTTGATCCAAGGAAGAATTCAAGGTTGGCCACATAATAGGAAACAGGAATTGTCATTTTCAGAAGCTTTTTCTTATATATATATATATATATATATATATATATAAAGAGCGTTTAGCATAAAGCTCATTTTAAAGTGATTTTCTTGATTCAGTATGTTAGAGGGGGGGGGGGGACACAGGGGGGTGTGGGGCGGGTTGGCGTGGCACGGGGAGGGTGCGGGTGGTGCTCCTGAAATAACGAGTAATGATGAGTAGCAATTTATTTTGTTCTAGTCAAAAAAGAGCGACAACTGCACCATGCATTCAGAACCTTCAGAATTAAATGGGGTGAGGGTGGCACAAGAGTGTACCCTAATTTTTTCTTCCTTAAACCATAAATAAAAGCTACGAGCTAATGGTTCTCACCCCAATAATAGTTGACACGAGAAGGATAATTCCAGTTATCCATGCCAAACTTCGCCTGACCAGTAACACCTCTGAAGTTGAATTAGTTGTGCTTTCTTCTTCTAACCATCGTGAAATCCGTGCAGAAAAAGTCACATCTAACATCGCTCCTGAGTGGGAAGAAGGCTCCTCATTTGACATGATAATTAGGACAATTTTCCCTGCAGCAGCAAAGGATTTATATAAAAACAACAAAACAGGAGAATAGGGAGAAAAGATATCGCACGGTTGTGACTCCATGACAAGTCAATTAAAGTCCAGTATTCAGTTTAACTGAGTCAGAAAAAGACCTAGATGCCCTTTCTTGACTTAACGCGTAGAAAAATTGATTCTTGTTAAAAATTGAAAAAAAATTGGAAGATTTCACAAAGTAGTAAAAAGCAAGAAAAATGTATTTTTAAGAAAAAAAAGAAAAAAGGGGGAAAAAAGCGCAAAGAATAGCATTAATAAATTCAAGACAAAAATCAAAATTAACTTGCACATGGTTAGAAATAGTTTGCAACCTCTTAAATTTTACTAAGAAAAAACAACAAAAAAGACCATATTTTCATCAACATATTAATCAGACAAATGTTTTATAATGGAGACAGCCAAGAATTTGTTAAAAAATTCAATAAACTAGAGCTAATGAAAAGGCCCAGATCCAAAATTCAACAAGCATCACAATAGAAAAATGATAAACATCCATTCCTATTAAGATATAGTAAGTTAGCTCAATGATGGACTGTTTCTACTTTCATATATGCAGATGTTAACGGAACAATTGATGAAAAAAATTGCTTACAAATTGGTTTTCCAAGCTGTGAAGAGTTTGGGCATTGCTTGCTCATGCAATGTGCTGAGCATTTACAAGCCGCATTTGTCATTAAGTTTTTTAACTAAGGACAAATATTCTGCAGCCTACATTATGGAAACCCTACAAAGGAAGAAAAACCTAAATGGTTTTCTATTGAATCATAAATTGCTGTGTCACAGGACTTCGTAGGTGCACTGACATGTTTGCCGTTCGTAGCATGAGCATAAGTCCAGATGTAAATCTACAAGGCTACAAAAACCACTGACCTCCATAAGCCGTTTGTAGCAAATCAAACAACTTGGCAAGAGTTGTCTGGAACAACTGTACTCCCTGCTGAGTAATGTCTTCTGGCCCATATGCTTCTTCCAGCGCCTGTATCAGTCATAAATTTACCAGCACATACATAGTCAAAAGTAGCAAAAAAATTTTCAGCATATAGATATCACAAACCAAAAGAGAATACAAACTTAGCATCCACACAGAAGTGCTTAAAAAAAATACTAGCATGAGATATAGATATTAACTGACCAACCCACCTAAACAGCACTTTCCATACTAAGATATGAACGAAAGTGATTAGGTAAACTTTCGTGATCAGCAACAAGTCACTTAGATCTGTTCATGTTTGATTACAAAGGATGAATGATAATATTGTGCTACACTAGTCGCTAACCACAAACAAATGTAATAAACACCACCAAGCCAATGTATACTTAAGGTAGGCTACACCTCACGAACAATCCTCATGCAAATTACATAAACAAGTTGTATGGATACCGAAATTACATGAGTACACATTGCCAAAATCTCTGGCTAAAAGTATATTAAAATGATGAAGCCTCATCGGCACCTATTCATAGATAATATGTGCTAAAATGAGTATGATATGATCCATGATATCAAGACTATAAAGAACTAATAATAATTTTATTAAAAAAAAAAAATGAAATCACCTCAATGCCTGTGAAATGCCCTATCAACAATTCTGCAGGGTTCACACTACTACGAGCCAAATCTTCATGAATTTGCACTGCCTTCTTGATACTTCTAAACAGGGATACAAGACTAGATGCAAAATGCAGGTCCGCTTTCTGCAAGACATTAGCACTCAACCTGTCAGAAACTAAAACTGCATGCTTGCATAGGTGATATCACCGAGAGAGGATCCCCAAACTTTTGAACACAACCTGTATATATGTCAATTAATTTAACAGAAAAGAAAATGATCATACACCAAATCACTCAAAACATCATTCCAGATCCTCTTGAGGAAAAATCCATGGGAAAGACGACAAAGTTCAGTGACCATTGTTTACTGATCATTATCACTAAAATTATTAACCATGCAGTATAAAGTGGCCAAATAAAATTTTGCTAACAAGAGAAATGGTTCATCATGATCTACAGCAAGATGTTCAATTTTTGATAACACGCACTGTTCATTACTACGTACTCTTGGAAGATGCATGTGGGCCAAAATTCAATTGGTTTAGATACTAGTTGGTCATGGATAAGAATGAATGAATGATCTTCCAACTAGAAAGACGTTATTTCAAAAATCACCTGGAACACAGTTCGAGAGTTCCTATGACATTCATTTTTTTTGTCTTTAGGTGTTTCGACAATACAACAAACAGTTTAGGGGACTAATTTAGTCACCATATTCATATGTATATAAAAATAAAAATACATAAGCATATACTACATACAGATATATCTCTACCATATATAAAAGTGAAAATGTGGGTGAAGCCAATAACTGCCGTAAATCTCTATAAACAAACTCCCTTTTTCCGTTGACAACCCCTCCTGATCATATTCATCCCAAAAAAAAAGACAAAAACAAGATAGGTACATCCATTAACAAACAGAAGCATAAACATCAATTCACATTATTCAGAAAAATATGACGGCAGAAACCTAACCATTGCACTCAGGCACACATACGCTCATAGAAAGAAGAGGGAAATTTATAATTGACCTTCGAAAGATGCAACTTTAAAGTGCTACCACTTGGCAAAGGAACACTCAATTCTCCATCTAGGGACTCGATAGAACCAAGATATGATCCCCCCAGCCAGTGTGCCTGCATAATTTGATATGTTAGTGCAAATCATCAAGACTATAATCCTAACACTATATAAAAGCAGCCATATTTCCAAACTTTCAATCATGTAGCAATCCTAACTAAACTTCTCCCTTAAACATGTGAACCATGCTAAACTTCTATAAAAAATGGATAATGGAATCCCAGAAGGAGAAGTCTAAGGGGGGGAGTCTACTCGAGTTAGTGTTTTTTTTTAAAAAAAAAAAAATTCTATGCACTTAAGTGTTACATCATCCAAAGCCCAAATTCATTGTCTTTGTTGGTCATAGCAAAACTTAATAACTCATTTACAATAAGAAAATAACACAGCAAATATATCTTAAACAATTTCATGAAGAATGCATATCATCATCTAATCCACAATTAAATCTTTTGAACTTTATCATATATCTAAAAATCTCTAGCAATTGCATGCATTTTCATGTCATTATAACTACTTATTTTAAAAGGAGATTGGCATATCCGGCAGCTTATAAACTTGTGTACGTGAAAAATTGAACTCACAAGATTGCTGAGCTCCTTATCAACACAAGCAGCATTACACTCATCATCTAAAGGTTCATCTAAAGTAACAACAGAAACTTCATCCTCATCTGCAAAAAATTCAAGGTCATCATAGCATCAGCTTTTTTGAGTGTAATAAGTACGTATAAAATAAAGACAAATAACAATAGCATTTGTAATGTGCTGTCGTCAATACTACTAAAGCAAGATTCACTAACCTGGAAGTCTAATTTCAGCTTTACTTGAACCAATAACCCAACTTCCGAAGAGAGTACCCACTTGGGTGTTTAAATAGTCAGTAGACAGCAATGGCCCTGCAAGTAGAACACTGTAAGTCTTCCAAACTAAAAAGCGATAAATAACAACTCATTTTGAACCTGGATTAAGTTGAAGATACTGACCCTTAAGTCCCCTAACTTCTAGAATCATAACAGCATGAGGCCTGTCAAATGGGTTGGGGGATAGAACCTCATTTAACTGCAAACAAAATGGACCAAATTGTTAGAGTATAATAGTGACAAAAGTATCTATGAAAAGATTTGCTTCACCATGCACCTTATATGAAGAATCAGAAGGAAGCGATGAAGGCGGTGCAAAACCAAGTAAGACTGATGTGGCCGCTGCAACTTCATATAATGACATTGAATTGGTCTGCGACAAAATAAAAATTCCATGATCAAATTACACTACATTTAAACATGGGGTGAAAAAGAACCACAATGATGTCTTCCAAGATAAACCAGATGTCAACCAAGAGAGTGAAAAGGAGGTTTAACAAGAATAAACAATGTGGCACAAGCATGTGATAAATGATAACACGGGCCAACATGGTTTCTTTTAGCAATTCTTCAAATTCCAATTGATGTTCAAAATATATCACCATAATTTTTTTCTTCTTATCAGAGCTTCAAGATCCGTACCCTTGAAGAATTGTAAAAATCACTGATCTTTAGGGCTGAAATTGGGCCAAGCCATACCCCTACTTGAGCTCGGCCCAAACTTTTTTTGGGCTTCAAGCTGGGCTTAGGCCCCCCCCTTTTTTTTTTTTTGAAAAAAACAGGCCCAAACCCGATTGGGCTATCCCAAATTACCTTTTTTTTCCTTTTTGATGTTGATGTTTGGTTATTGGAGAGGATATTAAAAAGAAAGCTAAAACAAAGGGTGACAAAAGCAACTCTCTGGCCTAAAAAATTTCACATTCAACTAATATAAATCACAACAAATCAAATTACCAATAATATGCTCCTACACTTGTGAAATCCTTTCACAGAGAAATGACAAATAAACAAGCTTCTTTCTTGATAATTTTTTAATTAACCAATATGAATTATTAGAACTTGTTTGGTAATTTTTTGATGGAATTCTTTCTTGGTCCAAATGATCGTTGTTTACATGTATTCCTCATAGCGATCGAAGTCCTTCCAATTGCTAAGCTTATTGGAGGCCATGACAAGGAAGGAGAATAGGAGATGAGGGAGAAAATGCCATGCTCTTCTCCAAGAGGTCTTGCCACTTCCACTGCCACACTACCAACATCGCCACCGCACCCCCCATCGTTGCCTTTGGTGGCACCGCCATTCAAGGGGGCGCTCGCCGCCATTTGACGTCAGCAACAGCAGCCATTGCTTCGAGTCTAATTCGATGGATCCGAAGAGAGCGAGAGAGAAGGTGGCTAGAGGCACTCTCTAGTAATTCAATCTCACAACCCCATGGGATGGGGCAGGCCTTAGAGTCCCTTGAGGTGGTGGATGGAATGCTGGAGATCGAGTAGCAACTCCGGTGGTGGAAGGGGACTAGAGAAGAGGGGCCATTGTGGCTAGAAGGAGGTAATGGGCTTTGGGAGAACTTCAGAACCCTAGGCTGCAATCAAGGAAAAGTTGTTTCTATTTGCAATTCTACCAAACTCTTCAAGTTTGAGAGAAGAAGAGCCATTGCTTTCCACCAATTTTGGTCGGGCTGGCTCAATTAAACGAAATCAACAAAGCCTAAATGCCTAACATAGCCTAAGTGCTCAAGCTCGGGCCTAAACTTCAGGATGTGGATTAGACCTGAATTTGGGCTTAGGCTCGGGCAGACCAATGGTACACCCAAGCCCGACCCGAAAAGAAAATGGGCAACCAGCCTGATATTGTTCAGGCCCAACCTGTAGGCTATAGCCCAACCTAAAGTCGTAATTGTACTCAAGCAAAAACCTATATCCTCTTGTATTACACATTAGAATGACCAAAAGAATTTTTAAAAAAAATTAGCGAAAGGTACTCTTTTAGAACCCAAGGTTTTCCACCTGATGGAAATATGCAAAATATATTAGAGGAGACCATCATGCAACAAACATAAGGATAACGACCATATATGCTCTCTTAAGTCCTTTTTTCCTCAAGTTATCATGGTTTAATCTACAAGTTCTGAATATCTAATCTTGGCAAGGTCCAACGCACATATGTGAGATTTATTTGTACCTTTGACATTTTTCTGCATTAAACTGGAACCACCATGTGGATAATTAGTGCCTCTGAGATAACACATGTATGTACATACGTGCATACATATATATTCACACACATGCATGCACACATACATACATACAAATATACATATATATATATATACACATACGTACGTACGTATATATATGCATACATACATCCATACATACGTATATACATACATACATACATATATATATAAAGAGAGAGAGAGAGAGAGAGAGAGAGAGAGAGAGAGAAGTATTGCATCTAAAATTCTAGTTATAAATATGCTATCTATTTTACCTATCTACATGATTAGGTTTTGTTAGCGGAGGAAACAAAAAGGTTTGCATACAACCCTAGGCTGTGTTTGGCATGCAGCTGTAACTATAGCTGTGAACTGTAGCTGCAGTTGTATTAGCCTTAAGTATTTGGTAAAAATTAGCTGTATCAGTAAGCTATCATATACAAAATATAATAGATATAATAAAAATTAACTTTACTAAATTATAAAATAAATAAATTATAAAATAATAAAAATAAAAATCATGTGATATTTTTTAAGTTTGAATTAAGAATTAATGGAATGTATAGTTGTTCATAGCATTATTTTTGTAGATAGACTTTAAAAAATTTTAATTCATAATAAAATAAAGATTTTCTATTATTGTGGGGTAGAGATGAGAGGTAGATATGGAAAGAATAGAGAAGAGAGGAAGAAGCTTAAACGTTAAGCAAGTGAGTAATTTAAAAAAAATAAAAAATAAATAAAAAAAAAAAATACAGAGCTAGCTTTTGATTTTGAACCCTTGGGTGAGGGAGCTGTCAATAAAAGCTAGCTTATGGACTATAAGCTATCCTCATCAAACACTAAGTAGCTTAAATAAGCTAAAGCTATCCCAAAAGCTGTATACCAAACATAGCCTAGTCTAACTTGAGGCCCACAGCTCCCCAGCCTTTAGAAGCAGCCGCTGGTAGAAATGGGGATTTATTATTCAGATGTCTTAGTTTGTTCAGATGTGAATAATAAATCACATCTGAACAAACTAAGACATCTGAATAATAAATCACATCTAAGTTTAGGCTTCTTAGCAAGACATCTACTATCCAGTATCACAGTAACTACTCACAGCAAAATCCAAGACATAACAAATTTGAAAAACCCCAAAGCTGATAACCATGTGATATACCACATGGTAAACATTCCATTCTTTCTTAGAGACCTAACCTTGTAAAACGTTCATTTATATCATTGCACGTATTTATTCAACTTCCTGCGATTGATAGTCTAAAAGCCGATAGGAAAATTTGATTCACCACGTTCAAAGCCCTAGTTCACGACAGATAAACCCAGAAATCCTGAAAAGACAGAATCTTGGAAAACGAGACGAAAAACGAGTCCATAAAAAGCGCCCGATCTTGGAAATTACCTCGCCTGCGGCATCCAATGGCCGATTCCGAATATATCTTTGAGAAGAGCCATCGAGAAAGAAGACCGAACGGCTACTCTCAGCCTGGACGAACAAATACATACTAGATTAGCAATATTAAGGCGAAATCTATCGCTAAATCCACCAAATGGAATAGGCTGGATCAAAATCTGATCATCGAATTAACGAAATATTTTGGCGGATGAGACGTGGAGAAAAAGAAACAAACCCTGGCTTGAAGGCAGAGGAATAATATCAACATCAGAAAATTAAGCTTCGCGATGCCGCGGAAATCCATGGCGGAAGATATCGGGAAAACAGAGAATTTAGGGTTTCTGGGATAGGGCTCCGGTGGACAGAATAAGGATCTGCGGACAGAGGAGAAGGATGGTAGAAATATAGAAGGTCTTGTTTATCCCGTGCCGCAGGAGCACCAGAAAGGCAGGCTGTAGATGCTATTTCCCGACGTGCGCCTGGGCATAAAAAGTTCTGTGCGGACGTACGGTCATCTGTCCCCTATTTCCATTTCAGATCGGGTCCGTCCATTCCTGTGTCAATCCACGGCGTCGTTAAATTGGGATTTCAATAAAACTGTGTGATGGGCTCAACGGCTCGAGCCAACACCTGTGGTTATCGTAGCTTTCCCCTTGGTCATGTGATCTGGTTTTGATTAGCCCGGTCTACTTGCCCAATCGCCATATCAAATAACATCAAGGAAAATTGATACTGGTTGATTAATATTAGTGAAGCCTTCGAGGAATATATTGATGGTTTTTTATAACTAAGGAAAAAGAATGTGGATATCTTTTATGTTGCATTGTAACTTTTTTTTTTTTTTTTTGTTATTGATGCCTAATTTTAGTAGGATAATATTTTTTTTAATACCGATGTAATATCATAGCATCATGACCAACAAGATTGGCATCGCGGATTTTTAGATGCTAACCAACGATCTTTACTTGATATCCGCGATTATACTTATTATTTTACGTATGTTTGGATGCAAATGTCTCTATGGAACCAAAGAAAAATGATATTTATTTTGTTCGCTTAAATTCCAAAAAATTAATTTACTACTGTGACCGTCTTTCTGATACATTCTAAACAAACATACTTTATAGCATGCATTGCATGAAAAGGTGCTTAAGACCTCCCTGTGGGTAACAGTGCTGCATTATATATATATTATAAATTTGACGTGCCATGGCTTGAATGGTGGAAGGGCAACGGGAACGATGACCTTTATTTATTAAATCCAGCATATGCGTAAATGTATTCGTAACAGTATTTCTAGATAGGACTTCTGCAGTATACCTTTCAAAAGCAGTGATCTTTAAATTTTAAATGCACCAAATATGGGCACCCCGGGCAAGTCATTCCATCCAAACCTCTATAATGATGAGCAGCAAGAAAAATACTTTCTATATCATGGATACCGTCCATAATAATTAACTAATCAAAATATAATATCTTAAAAAAAAAATTTATTCACTTCGATCCATACAAGAGCCAATCATTATGAACGATATCTGCGAAACTATACCACTCATGGTATAAAAAGAATTTTTTTGATGAGCAAATCAAAATTAATGGTTGCACTTTATTTGTACTATTATTATTTAAGCATATATAGTTTATGTATTCGGTGACACATAAATCATGCAATATAGCTGATATTTGGTAGCATTATCATAATTTACTAGAATTCTTTTTGGTGCCACTTCTATTTTTTATTTTTAACAAATAGGATCATAGAAATTTAGATAAAATATACTCGATATATTTTTCTTATTATTAAAGTTACTTCTACTATTTTTTAAAAAATAATTATTTTATAAAAAAATATATTTTTTTACTTGGATTACTATTGTTACTATCATTATTATCACTACCATCGCTATTGTTGGGGATAAATCCCGCTCCCGCTGAAGTCTAGCTCGATGGCAATCTGTAGCCGCGGAAGAGCTTCGACGGACGGGTCTTAGCCGAACTACTACAACCAGCCGAACTACTTAGCGCCCGAGCTCCTTGGACTCCAGGCAACCGAGCTTCGGCCGAACCCCCAGCGGCCGAGCTTCTTCCAACCCGTTCAGCCGGCCGACCTTCATAGCGGCCGAGCTTCTCGAACTCCACAGCGGCCGAGCCTCAACCGAAGTCCAACAGCCGGTCGAACTCTCCAACGACCGAGCTTCGAATTTCCAGTGGCCGAACTCCTCAACTAACGAGCCTCAGCCGAAGTCCAACATTCGGCCGAACTCTCCAATGGCCGAGCTTTGGATTCCCAGCAGCCAAACTCCTCAGCAAACGAGCCTTAGCTGCATACCTCCAGCCAGACGCCTATGGGAGCCGAACTCCCTCCAAGCTTCCTCTTCAGGAGTCCGAACTCCTCCGAAATGGGCACACGACGAAGGCCTTCAACCCTTCATTCGGCTAGCTCTGCGGCCATCACCATCAGTCCGTCGCAAGCTCTGCAGCCATCACCATCAGTCCACCGCGAGTGATAGCAATCCGCTATAAGGCGGCGATGGCTGTCACCATCAACCCGCTGCACACGGCACCTTTCCGTGAGACTAGCTCCGTCGAACCTCGAGCGGCCCACCAGCACGCGGCTGCAGCTGTCACCATCAAGCTCCGCTATAAAAGGGGCCCTCCTCCAGATACGCTAAGGCTAATCTCTCTGATCTCTAAGCTCTCCTTTTCTTCTCTAAGCTCCGGAACTCATTCCCGAGCACTCCATTCCTGTTGTCCAGAACTGACTTGAGCGTCGGAGGGTCCTACCAGAGCCACCCACACCGACTCCGGATGAAACTCTATTTTGCAGATCCCCGACGGCGACCTCAGCGGCCTCGACTCGTCGACTATCAGTTTCTGCACCAACAGCCATCATCTCCATTATCTTCGATATCATTATTACGATGTTACTACCACCACCATCATTTGCATCATTATCGGTGCTACCATCATTATTGTTGGGGATAAATCCTTCTTCCGTCGAAGTCCAGTCTGATCCTTAGCCTAATGCAACTGGTAATCATGGAAGAGCTTTGATCAGAAATTCTTCCTCCAGCGGTCGAATCCTAGTTGAACTCCTCCAACGGCCGAACCCCAGCCGAATTCCTTCAGTGGCTGAACTCCTCCAACTGCCGAACTCCTTCCGAATTTCTTCTTCGGTCAGTTTTCTCCATGAGCCAAACTTCTTCCAGACTTCTCCTTCAATCGAATTCCTCTAAGAGCCGAACTCCTTCCGAACTTCTTCTTCAATCGAATTTCTCTAGGAGCCGAACTCCTTCGGAACTTCTCCTTCAATCGGATTCCTCCGGGAGCCAAACTTCTTCTTCAATTAGATTCCTCCAGAAACCGAACTCCTTCCGAACTTCTCCTTCAGTCGGATTCCTCCAGTGGATTACTTCTAGATTTCAGCTAGCATTCCTCCCAGATAATCTTCTGTAGCCATATTCTCTTTAAGAGTCCGAACTCCTATAGAATTGATATATATCAAAGTTCTTCACCAACCAACGCCTGCTTCCTTCGAACTTTGGCTATTAAATCTTAACGAACGGACACATCATGATAGACGACACCCCTCTCTCCGTAGCAAGCCCCATGCGGCCTCGAACGGCCCACTACCAGATGGTTATGGCTATCACTATTAGTCTGGTGATACCTCTCTCTCCATAACAAATCCCATGCGGCCCCAAGCGGTCCACTATCGGATGGGTATGACTGTCACTATTAGTTTGCTACATGCTCCATCTATAAAAGAGGATCCTTCAGATATATTTTCTCTAAGCTCTCTTCTCCTTCCCAAAACTCTGTTGACTTCTTTTCTGAGCACTCCATTCTTGTTGGCCAGAAGAGCTAACTTGATCGTCGGAGGGTCCTACCAGAGCCACCACCACTGACTTTGGACGGAACTTTATTTTGCAGGTCACCGACGACGACCTTTTCTTCCTCAACTCTAGCTCGATCCGGCATCGATCAGATTCTACACCAACAGGATTGGTGCTAGAGAAAGGGCCCTCCATTCCTGAGGTACCCTTATTCTTAAAGAAGTGCTCAACCGATCCTGTAGATCTTCTTCTTCAAGATCCATCTCCATCCTCTCCCTCAATCCCAAGAAATGCCTCCAAAGAAGATGACTACCTGGAGATCTATCGCTTTTGCCGTCAGATCTGAGCCAGACCCATCCATTCCTGCTCCAGCACTGACACTTCAACCTCTTCCTCCACCGACGGTCATGGTAGATTCATAGCAGTTTAACCTGCTGATGCAGCAGGTTCAGGGCCTCATCGAGATGGTGCAGGCTATGCGGCAGCCCTCGATGGCAATTTCACTAAAAAATCTATCATCGAGATGTTAGAAATCGGTCCCAAGGAGGAGCACTTAGGCTAGCATATCCGTTGCCTCTAAAAAGGAAAAACAGAAAGCAGAGGATTCTTGTTCGGATCATAATTCTTCTTTGGAAGAGATCTTCTCCATCTACAATCGGAAGCCTTCCAAGATCTGCGATTGAGATGACATCCTCGATCAGAAACTACAGAAGATGGACCAACGGATCGAGAAACTCCATCACGTCGCCCCGGCTCGCCATGACGACGTCTGCGCTGATCCCTCTTTCTCTCCCCAAATTATGCAAGAGCCCATTCCATCGAACTTCAAGCTCCCTCTATTTGAAAGCTACGATGAAATCTCTGATCCGATCGATCACCTGAAGGCCTTCTGAATCATGATGATGCTCTATGGTGCACCAGACGCCATTTTATACCGAGCTTTTTCATCCATCTTAAAGAAAGTAGCAAAAAATTGATACTCGACATTGAAGTTGGGTACGATCTTCTCCTTTGATCAGATGAGTCATCAATTTGTAGCTCACTTCGTTAGCAGCCGACGTCCTCGCTGAGGTTCAGATTTTCTAATAAATATCAAGCAGAAGGAGGAAGAATCTATCTGAGCTTATATCATCAAGTTTAATGCTGCTACATTGGAGGTCCGAAATCTGAACTAGTCTGTTGCAATGACCATGCTCAAGGACGGCCTTCAGAAAAATGATTTGTTATTCTTCCTGAAGAAGTACCCTAGGGACTTTATTGATTTGCTAGCTTGAGCTGAAGGATATGTCCGAGCGGAAGAAGCCTTCAAGTTGAAGGACGAGAAAGCCATAGAAGAGCAGCAGATGGGCAAGTCTAATAAACCCGCAGCTGATGGAGGGCTGAATGAAGTTCGGCCACGCTCACGGACTCCCTTCGAGCGCAAGCGAGCTCGAACTCCTTCTCAAGCTCATAGTCAAAAAAGCTCCGATAGAAGGGCACGACGAAGTTCTCCCCCTAGAAGGTTTCACAACTATGTCTCCTTAATGCTCCACAAACGCTGGTCTGAAGCAACAGAAGATTGACCGAGGGCATTACCGCAGCTAGAACCACCAAGAAGGAAAGAACAACAAGGAGATTGGCCGCTTCTCAACATCATCAATACTATCTCTGAGTGACTTAGTGCTTCGATAAGCCACCATCTCTCAACCTCAGAGCCAAAGGAAGCTTGTCCTAAATTGAGAAGGCCCGTATGAAATAGAGAAGGTCGTCCAGTTCGAAACTTATTGCTCGAAGAAGCTCGAAGAAACAACGCTCCTATGATCTTAGAATTTAAAAAATCTGAGGATGTACTACCAATGATTTTTCTTCAATAAAACTCCTCTATTTCAATATTATGGTTTCTTGATGCAAAAACTATGTGATGATAGAAAATAAGCAATCAATAGCGGCCATGTTAGGAACAGGAGGAGAACCTTATCCTAACGTGAGCAAACTCGAAGGCCTCATTCATTTTAGATGAGATGAGGGAAGAGATCCTGATAATGGCTCTTATGTGCTCCTACAGTCCGTTAGAAATACGAGGAGAACCTCATCCTAACGTGAGCAAAGTCGAAGGCCTCGTTCATTTTAGACGAGATGAGAGGAGAGGCCCTGACAACGGCCCTTATGTGCCCCTACAATCTATTAGGAATATAAGAAAAACCTCATCCTAACGTGAGCAAAGTCGAAGGCTTCATTTATTTTAGATGAGATGAGGGGAGAGTCTTTGACAATGGTCCTTATGTGCCCCTACAGTCCATTAGGAATAGGAGGAAAACCTCGTTCTAACATGAGTAAAATCGAAGGCCTCGTTCGTTTTAGACGAGATGAGGAGAGAGGCCCTAACAATGATCCTTATCTGGCCCTACAATCCATCAGAAATAGGAGAAGAACCTCATCCTAACGTGAGCAAAGTCGAAGGCCTCGTTTATTTTAGATGAGATAAGGAGAGAGGCGGTGACAATGGCCCTTATGTGCCCCTACAGCTCATTAGGAACAGGAGGAGAATCTCATCCTAATGTGAGCAAAGTCGAAGGCCTCGTTCATTTTAGATGAGATAAGAAGAGAGGCTCCAACTCGACTGGAGATAAGATCTCCCCTGAGCTTCAACATTAACGTCAACAGGAGATAAGATCTCCTTTAACCTCAGCTGGAGATAAGATCTCCCTCGAGCTCCAATCCTTCAACAGAAGAAAAGATCTCCTTCAACCTCGGCTCGAGATAAGATCTTTCCTGAGCTTCAACATCAACGTCAATAGAAGATAAGATCTCTTTCAACCTCGGTTGGAGATAAGATCTCCTCCAAGCTTCAACTTCAATATCAACGTCAACAGAAGATAACATTTTCTTCAACCTCGGTTGGAGATAAGATCTTTTTCGAACTTCAACTTCAACATCAACAGAAGATAAGATCTCCTTCAACCTCAGCTGCAGATAAGATCTCTCCCGAGCTCCAACTCTCCAATAGGAGATAAGATCTCCTTCAATCTCAGCTGGAGATAAGATCTTCTTTGAACTTCAATGTCAACCTCAATAGAAGATGAGATCTCCTTCAACCTCGACTGGAGATAAGATCTTTCCCGAGCTTCAACGTCAACGTCAAAAGAAGATGAGATCTTCTTCAACCTCGACTCGAGATAAGATCTCCTCCGAGCTTCAACGTCAACGTCAACAGAAGATGAGATCTCCTTCAACCTCGGTTGGAGATAAGATCTCCTCCGAGCTTCAACATCAACCTCAACAGGAGATAAAATCTCCTTCAACCTCGACTGAGGATAAGATCTCCTCCGAGCTTCAACTTCAACGTCAACAGGAGAAGATCTCCTTCCAACCTTGGCTGGAGATAAGATCTCCCCCGAGCTTCAACTCTCAATAGGAGATAAGATCTCCTTCAACCTCGGTTGGAGATAAGATCTTTCCCGAGCTTCAACGTCAACCTCAACAGGAGATAAGATCTTCTTCAACCTCGGACTGGAGATAAGAACTCCTCTGAGCTTCAACGTCAACCTCAATAGGAGATAAGATCTCCATTCAATCTTGGTTGAAGATAAGATCTTCCTAAAGCTTCCAACCCTCTCAATAGGAGATAAGATCTCCTTCAACCTCGACTGGAGATAAGATCTTCTTCGAGCTTCAACTTCAACATCAATAGGAGATAAGATCTTCTTCAACCTCAGTTGGAGATCTCTCCTCGACTAGAGATCTTTTCTTCAACCTCGACTGAAGATAAGATCTCCTCCGAGCTTCAACTTCAACGTCAACAAGAGATAAGATCTTCTTCAATCTTGGTTGGAGATAAGATCTCCTCCGAGCTCCAACCCTTCAATAGAAGATAAGATCTCCTTCAACCTCAACCTCGGCTGGAGATAAGATCTTTCCCGAGCTTCAACGTCAACGTCAACAGAAGATAAGATCTCCTTCAACCTCGGCTGGAGATAAGATCTTTCTCGAGCTTCAACTTCAACGTCAATATCAATAGAAGATAAGATCTCCTTCAACCTTGGTTGGAGATAAGATCTCCTCCGAGCTCCAATCCTTCAATAGAAAATAAGATCTCCTTCAACCTCGACTGGAGATAAGATCTTCCTTGAGCTTTTAACTTCAACGTTAACAGAAGATAAGATCTTCTTCAATCTCGACTGTAGATAAGATCTCCTCCGAGCTTCAACGTCAACCTCAATAGGAGATAAGATCTTCTTCAATCTCGACTGGAGATAAGATCTCTTTTCGAGCTCCAATCCATCAATAGGAGATAAGATCTTTTTCAACCTTGGCTGGAGATAAGATCTTCCTCGAGCTTCAACTTCAACCTCGATTGGAGGTAAAATCTCTTTCGAGCTTCCACGTCAACCTCAACAAGAGATAAGATCTCTTTCAATCTCGACTGGAGATAAGATCTCCCTTAAGCTTCTAGGAGCTTCGACCTTAACAGGAGGTAAGATCTCCTTCAACCTCGGCAGAAGGTAAGATCTTTCCTGAGCTTCAACATGAACAGATGCAGAGTTCAAAAAAGAACTTCGGCAATTATCTTTTTTGTACTTTCTTTCTTCGAATTTTGAACTCGAGAGTGGGAAGACTATTATTGGGGATAAATTCTACTCCCGTCGAAGTCCAGTCTGATGCTTAGCCTAATGCAACTAGTAATCACAAAAGAGCTTCGATCGACAATTCTCCCTCCAGTGGTCGAACCCCAGTCAAACTCTTCCAATGGCTGAATGCTAATCGAACTCCTTCAGTGGTTGAACTTTTCCAGTGATCGAACTTCTTTCGAATTTTTTCTTCAGTCAATTTTCTTCAAGAGCCAAACTTCTTTCGGACTTCTCCTTCAATCGAATTCCTCCAGAAGCTGAACTCCTTCGAGACTTCTCCTTTAGTCGGATTTCTTCAGGAGCCGAACTTCTTTCAAATTTTTTCAGAAGCCAAATTTTTCTAGGAGTCGATCTTCTTTCGGACTTCTCCTTCGAAACTTCTCCTTCAATCAGATTCCTCTGAGAGCGAACTCCTTCCGAACTTTTCCTTCAGTCGGATTCCTCTAGGTGTCGAACTTCTTTCAGACTTCTCCTTCGGTCGGATTCCTCCAATGGATTACTTTCATATTTTAGCTAGTATTTCTTCTGGATGATTTTCTATAGCCATATTTCTTTTAGGAGTTCGAACTCCTCTGAAATTGATATATATCAAAGTTCTTCACCAACCAACACCTGCTTCTTCCGAACTTTGGCTATTAAATTTCGACGAACGGACACATCACGATAGACGACATCTCTCTCTTCGTAGCAAGCCCTACGCAGCCTCGAATGGCCCACTATTGGACAGTTATGACTATCACTATCAATCTAGCGATACCTCTCTCTCCGTAATAAATTTCATACGGTCTCGAGCAGTCCACTACCAAACGAGTATGGCTATCACTATCAGTCTACTACAGACTCCATCTATAAAAGAAGACCCTCTAAATACGTTTTCTCTAAGCTCTTTTCTTTTTTTCAAAACTCTACTGAGCACTCCATTCCTATTGGCTAAAAGAATTGACTTGATCGTCAGAGGATTCTGCTAGAGCCACCACCACCGACTTCAGACGAAACTTTATTTTGTAGATCACCAACGGTGATCTCTTCTTTCTCAACTCCAGCTTGATCCGACGTCGATCAGATTATGCACTAATAATTATTATGCCCAATATCACTATAATCAAAATTATTACCACCACTATTTCTCGGTACATCCATGACACAATCATCACTATCATGGAATGTACCACTATTTTTACTATACTATCATTATGATCATTATTTTTTTTACTCTACTATCATTATTATTATCATGACTATTTTATCATTATATAGCTAACATTCCTCCATTAATACAATTGCCATCACCATTATAATTCCTTTTATTACTCCAACTATTATTCATATCATCTAGACTGCCCTCATTATATTTACATAATGCATGAGATACTTTTTTTTAGTAAAAATCAAAAATTCTATTTTTATTGATTATATTTTTTTAAATACTAATATATTTTATTAATATTTAATAAAACATAATACCATGATAGAATTTATTTTATTAATAATTTTTTATAGGTTTTAATAAAATATATTTTTAATAATTTATTAATATATTATTAAAGATTATCTACCTTCTTAAAATATTATTATTAAATAATCATTATTATGACAATACATTATTTTTATATATTTATGAAAAGTAAGCTTGATTTAAAAGAAATTATCTTTTTTTATATTTCTTTATTATAATTAGGAACTGGTATGGAAACATAGAAGTGTAGTTATTTAGAAAATAGTGTGTATATAAAAAATTTTAAATTAATAAAAAGTAGTAGTATAGTTTACGTTGGATCAAATAAAAAAATTTAATACATAGCTAATGTTGGTGCAGAATCTAGTCGATGTCGGATTGAACTGGAGTCGAGAAAGAGATCGCCGTCGGTGACCTACAAAATAAAGTCCTATTCGAAGTCGATGGTGGTGGCTCTGGCAGGATCCTCCGATAATCAAGTCAGCTCTTCTAACCAATAGAAATGGAGTACTGAGAAAAGAGTTCGGTAGAGTTTCAGAAAAAAAAAGAGAGCTTAAAAAAAATGTATCTGGAGGATTTTTTTTATAGATGGAGTTTCGGAGCAGACTGATAGTAACAACCGTAGCTGTCTGATAGCTGACCGCTCAAGATCGCATGAGAGGAGCGCCGTCTGCAGCAGCAGACTGATAGTGACAGTCGTAGCTATCAGATAGCTGGCCGCTCGAAGTCGCGTGAGAGGAGCGCCGTCTGTAGCAGACTGATAGTAACAGCCATAGCTGTCCGGTACTAAACCGCTCGGAGCCACATGGAGGGGTGAATAGCTTTGACATATATCAATTTCAGAGGAGTTTAGACTTCTAAAGGAAAAATGGCTAGAGGGGATCATCCAGAAGGAATGCTATTTGAAATCTGAAAGTAATTTGCTGGAGGAATTCGAATGAAGTTCGACTGATGGAGAAATCTAGGAGTTCGATTGATGGAGAAGTTCGACTGAAGAAGTTTAATTGGTGGAGAAGTTCAGCTGAAAGAGAAGTTCGAAAAGAGTTCGACTGCTGAAGAAATTCAACTGAAGAAGAAGTTCGGAATGAGTTCAACTCTTGGAGGAATCCAACTGAAGAAGAAGTTCGAAAGAAGTTTGGCTCCTGAAGAAATCTGATTGAAGGAGAAGTCCGAAGGAAGTTTGGCTCTTGAAGAAATTCGACTGAAGAAGAAGTTCGAAGGAAGTTCAGCTCTTGAAGAAATCCGACTGAAGAAAAAGTTCGAAAGGGGTTGGACTCCTGTAGGCATCCGTTTGAAAGAGAAGTCCAAAAAGAGTTCGGCTCCTAGAGGAGTCCGACTGAAGGAGAGGTTCGAAAGGAGTTTGGTTCCTGTAGGCATCCGTCTGAAGGAGAAGTTCAAAAGAAGTTTGGCTCTTGGAGGAGTCTGACTAAAGAAGAGATCAGAAAGGAGTTCGGCTCCTATAGGCATCCGATTGAAGGAAAGGTTCGGAAGGAGTTTGGCTCCTGGAAGAGTTCAGCCGTTGGAGGAGTTCGACTAAGACTCGGTCGTTAAAGGAGTTCGATCACTAGAGAAGTTTGGCTGGGGTTCGATCGCTGGAGGAGAATTTTCGATCGAAGCTCTTTCTTGATTACCAATTGTATTAGGATAAGCATCAGGCTGGACTTAGGTGGGATTGAGATTTATCTCCAATAATAGTTCTTCCACTCTCGAGTTCGAAATTCGAAGGAAGTACAAAAAAGGTGACTACCGAAGTCCTCTTCCAGACTCTGCACCCATTTAGATTGAAATTCGGAGGAGATCTTATCTCCAGCCAAGGCTGAAGGAGATCATATCTCCTGTTGACATTGAAGTTGAAGCTCGAGAGAGATCTTATCTCCAGTCGAGGTTGAAGGGGACCTTATCTTCTGTTGACGTTGAAGTTGAAGCTTGGGGGAGATCTTATCTTCTATTGAGGTTAGCGTTAAAGCTTGGGGGAGATCTCATCTCAAGTCGAGATTGAAGTTGAAGCTTGAGGAAGATCTTATCTCTAGCCGAAGTTAAAGGAGATCTTATCTTTCATTGAAATTGGCGTTGAAGCTCGGAGAATATCTCATCTCCAGTCGAGGTTGAAGTTGAAGCTCGGGGAAGATCTTATCTCCAAATGAGGTTGAAGTTGAAGCTCGGGGAGATCTTATCTCCAACCGAGGTTGAAGGAGATCTTATCTCCTGTTGAAGTTGGCATTGAAGCTCGGGAGAGATCTTATCTCCAACCAAGATTGAAGAAGATCTTATCTCCTATCGAGGTTGGCATTGAAGCTCGGAAGAGATCTTATCTTTCAGTTGAGGTTGAAGGAGATCTTATCTCTTGTTGAAATTAACATTGAAGCTTGGAGGGATCTTATCTTCAGTCGAGGTTGAAGAAGATTTTATCTCCTGTTGAGGTTAGCATTGAAGCTCGGGAGAGATCTTATCTCCAACCGAGGTTGAAGTTGAAGCTCGGAAAAGATCTTATCTCCAGATGAGGTTGGAGTTGAAGTTCAAAGGAGATCTTATCTCCAGTCGAGGTTGAAGGAGATCTTATCTCCTGTTGAAGTTGGCATTGAAGTTCGAAAAAGATCTTATCTCCATCTGAGGTTGAAGAAGATCTTATCTCTTATTGAGATTGACGTTGAAGCTCGGGTGAGATCTTATTTTCAGTCGAGGTTGAAGTTGAAGCTCAGGAGAGATTTTATCTCTAATCGAGGTTGAAGAAGATCTTATCTTCTATTGATATTAAAGTTGAAGCTCAAAAGAGATTTTATCTCCAAACGAGGTTGAAAGAGATCTTATCTCCTATTGAAATTAACGTTGAAGCTCTGGGGAGATCCTATCTCCAATCGAGGTTGAAGTTGACATTGAAGCTCGGAAAAGATCTTATCTCCAATCGAGGTTGAAGGAGATCTTATCTCCTATTGAAGTTGATGTTGAGGCTCGGGGGAGATCTTATCTCCAGCCAAGGTTGAGGAAGATCTTTTCTCCTATTAATGTCGACGTTGAAGCTCGGAGGAGATCTTATCTCTGATCGAGTTTAAAGGAGATCTTATCTCCTATTGACGTTGACGTTGAAGCTCGGAAGAGATTTTATCTCCGACCGAGGTTGAAGAAGATCTTATCTCCTATTGAAGTTGACGTTGAAGCTTGGGGAAGATCTTATCTTCAACTGAGGTTGAAGGAGATCTTATCTCCTGTTGAAGTTGACATTGAAGCTCGGAGGAGATCTCATCTCCAATCGAGGTTGAAGTTGAAGCTCGGGAGAGATCTTATCTCCAACCAAGGTTGAAGTTGAAGCTCGAAAGAGATCTTACTTCCAACCGAGGTTGAAGAAGATCTTATCTCCTATTGAAGTTGACGTTGAAACTCGGAGAAGATCTTATCTCCAACCGAGGTTGAAGGAGATCTTATCTTCTATTGAAGTTGACATTGAGGCTCGGATAAGATCTTATCTCCAACCGAGGTTAAGAAAAATCTCTTCTCTCATCTCATCTAAAATGAACGAGACCTTCGATTTTGCTCACGTTAGGACGAGATTTTCCTCCTGTTCCTAACGAACTGTAGGGGCACGTAAGGACCGTTGTCAGAATTTCTCTCCTCATCTCATCTAAAACGAATAAGACCTTCAACTTGCTCATATTAGGATGAGATTCTCCTTCTATTTCTAACATGGTCACTATTGATTGCTTCTTTCCTATCGTCACATAGTTTTTGCATCGAGAAACAATAATGTTGAAATGGAGGAGTTTTATTGAAGAAAAATTATCGGCAGTACATTCTCAGATTCTCTGAGTTTTAAGATCGTGGGAGCATTGTTCCTTCGAGCTCCTTCAGGCAATAAGTTTCAGGCCGAACGACCTTCTCTACTTCATACAGGCCTTCCCAATTTAGGGCAAGCTTCTTCTGGCTTTGAGGCTGAAAAATGGTGGCTCGTCGAAATACTAAGCCCCCCAACGATAGCATTAATGATGTCGGAAGGCGGTCGATCTTCTTATTATTTCTTCCTCATTTGTGGTTCTAGCTGTGGTAGCGTCCTTGGCTTGCTTCAGACCGATATCCATGGAGCATTGAGGGGGGCGTAGTTGTGAAACCTTCTGAGGAAAACTTCTTCGCGTCCTTTTGTTGGGGCTTCTTTGATGATGAGCTCGAGGAGGAGTTCGGACTCACTTGCGCTCGGAGAAAGTCCGTGAGCATGGTCGAACTTCATTCGACTCTCCATCAGCGGTGGATCTATGCTGCTCTCCTGTGGCATCCTTATCCTTCAACTTGAAGGCTTCTTCCGCTCGGACATATCCCTCAACACGAACTAGCAGATCGACAAAGTTCCTGGGATACTTCTTCTCCAAAAGGAATAACAAATTATTCTTCTGAAGGCCACTCTTAAGTACGGCCATCACAACTGACTGGTCCAGGTTTCGAACCTCCAATGCAGCAGCATTAAATTAGGTGATATAAGTTCGAATGGATTCTCTCTTCTTCTGCTTGATGTTCATTAAGGAATTCGAACCTCGGCACGAACGTCGGCTGCTGACGAAGTAAACCACAAACTGATGGCTTATCTGATCAAAGAAGAAGATCGTACCTAACTTCAATACCGAGTAACAGTTTTTTGCTGCTTTCTTTAAGATAGATGGGAAAGCTCGGTATAATATGGCATCTGGTGCGCCATGAAGCAGTATCATAGTCCGAAAAGCTTCCAGATGATCGATCAGATCAGAGGTTTCATCGTAGTTTTCAAATTGGGGGAGCTTGAAATTTGGCAAAATGGACTCTTGCATAATTCAAAGAAAGAAAGGAGGATCGATGCAGACGTCGTCATAGTGAATCGGAGTGATGTGGCAGAGTCCCTCAATCCATCTTCCATAATTTTTGATCGAGGACGTCATTTCGATCTCAGATCTTGAAAGGCTTTCAGCTGTGGATGGGGAAGGTCCCTTTCGGAGAAGAATCATGATTCGAGCAAGGATTCTCTGTTCTCTATTTCTTCTTTTCAGGGGCGACGGGTATGCTAGTCCAAGTGCTCCTTCTTGGGATCGATTTTTGACATTTCGACGGTGGGTTCCCTGACGAAACTACCATCAGAGGCTGCTGCATGGTCTGCACCATTTCGATGAGGCCTTGAACTCACTGTATCAGTAGGTTAAACTGCTCTGGGTCTACCACGACCGTCGATAGAGGAGGAGGTTGAAGCACCGATGATGGAGTAGAGACAGATGGATCTGGCTCAGATATGATGGCAGAAGTGGTAGATCTCCAGATAGTCGTCCTCTTTGGAGGCATTTCTTGGGATTGAGGAAGAGGATGGAGATGAACCTTGAAGAAGAAGATCCATATGATCGACTGAGCACTTCTTTAAGAACAAGAATACCTTAGAAATAGAGGTCCTTCCTCTAGCGCCAATCCTTTTGGTGCAGAATTTGATCGACGTCGGATCGAGCTAAAGCCGAGGAAGAGGTCGCCGCTGGTGACCTATAAAATAAAGTTTCATCCGGAGTCGGTGGTGGTGGCTCCGACAGGACCCTTCAACGATTAAGTCAGTTTTTCTAGCCATCAGAAATGGAGTGCTCAGGAAAGAGTTCGACAGAGTTTTGGAAAGGATAAGAGAGCTTAGAGAAAACGTATATGGAGGATCCCTTTTGTAGATGGAGTCCTGGAGCAGACTGATAGTGATAGCTATAGCTGTCTGGTAGCTGGCCGCTCGGGACCGCGTGAGAGGGGCACCGCCTACAGCAGACTAATAGTGACAGTCGTAGCTATCAAGTAACTGGCCGCTCAGAGCCACATGAGAGAGGCACCGCCTGCAGCAAACTGATAGTGACAATCGTAGCTGTCCGGTACTGAGCCGCTCGAGGCTACGTGAAGGGGTAAAGAGCTTTGACGTATGTTAATTTCAGAGGAGTTTGGACTCCTAAAGAGAATACTGCTAGAATGGATCATTTGAAATGAATGCTATTTGAAATCTGAAAGTAATATGCTAGAGGAATTCGGATAGAGTTTGATTGATGGAGAAGTCCAGAAGAAATTTGAATGGTGGAGAAGTTCGACTGAAGGAGTTCGACTGGTGGAAAAGTTTGACTGAAGGAGAAGTCCGAAAAGAGTTTGGCTTTTGGAAGAATTCAGTTAAAGAAGAAGTTCGGAAGGAGTTGGGCTCCTGGAGGAATTCGATTGAAGAAGAAGTCCGAAAGGAGTTCGGCTCTTGGAGGAATCCGACTAAAAGAGAAGTTTGGAAGGAGTTGGACTCCTGTAGGCATCCATTTGAAGGAGAAGTCTGAAAGAAATTTGGCTTCTGGAGGAGTCCGACTGAAGGAGAGGTTCGGAAGGAATTCGACTCTTGTAGACATCTGTTTACAGGAGAAGTCCGGAAGGAGTTCGGTTTCTGGAGGAGTCCGATTGAAGGAGAGATCCGGAAGGAGTTCGGCTCCTAGAGGAGTTCAGCCGCTGAAGAAGTTTGGCTAGAGCTCAACCGCTGAAGGAGTTCGACTGGGGTTCGATCATTAGAGAAAATTGGTTGGGGTTCGATCGCTGAAGGAGAATTTTCGATCGAAGCTCTTCCATGATTACCAGTTGCATTAGGCTAAGCATTAGGCTGGACTTCGATGGGAGCGGGATTTATCCTTAACAACTAATATGATATCTCATTATTCTATGTCATACAAAAAATTATATATAAATCATGAATCATTCATTTAATTAATATATATTATTTTTCTTAACTTCTCTGATCAATGTATAATAAAAATTGATAAATTAAAAAATTGATGAGTTAATGATGAAAAAGTCCTACCTTGTTAAAATGGCCTAATTAATACACGATGAGGGGGAGATTTTATGAAATATATTTTTTTTCTTGTGGTTTATAAAAATATCATAAAATTATATATATATATATATATATATAATATTTTTATAATAAATTAATTATATTTAATATTTTTATTTTTTTAAAAAAATTAAATTTTTTTTTTAAAAATATGTGAAAAAAATATGCCACACGGAATATTAATATTGGCGGCAAAAGCCACCACCACCGTTGGCACGTTTAGCTAGTTTATCCGTTTCCGCAGAAGGGTCCGCATCCCGGTCCATGTCGCGACGGATAACGTCGTACACTCATGGCTTCCCCGGCCCGTAGAACCGGCTAGCCACAGAAACAAGCCAGTCGGGATAACGCTGACGGATCTGTCAATCGGACGGTCCAGATCTCATCGGACTCAGGAACCGCCCGCCCCTTGTCCGAACCCTGCAGGGCTTGGCCACTGCGGCATTTTTTAACTCCTTCCCCCGTCGTCCTTCGGCGACGGTGGGAGGACAGCCCGAGTAGGTGGAGGTTTCCCAGAAAGGTAAGAACGAACCTCCATTTACCTTCTATTCGAAACCCTAACCGTAAAGATTTCTTTGCAGACCTCCTCCGAGAAATCTAGGGTTTCTATTTCTCAAATCAGCGGTCATCGGGGAAATCTTGTGTTTTCTCTTTAACGTCGTTCTTGGATTCTAATATTCATTTGCATTATACTGTTTCAGGGTTTTCTGTTTCGCTGGATCGCGTCAAGCGTGGATTGGCTTGATTTACGATTAATGAACGAGCTCAAGCTGTCATCGTGGCTAGTTGAGTGTAAGATTTTCTTGATTAATTGGTTTCTCGATTTCAAGATTACTAGCAATGGCAGGACGAGCAAGCCAGGAAATTAAGATTCTCTTCTGATGTAATTTTAGTTTTCCATTTGATTCTGGTTTTGCGCTTAGAAATTTTATGTGCATCGCTTTGAATGCGGCCATGGATATTGTGCGAATGATTCAGCTATCTGTAACCAGGATGATTACCGCGGGTAGAGTGAGGAATTACATTACAGAGAGTGTACCAGGGATTGTGAACTAACCTTGTTTACAGTATAATTTGTGCGTCTCCTGTATTGTTAAGAAGCACGTTGCCTCTGTGGTTCTTTTGTTTTTCGGTTCAAGAATTTTTTTAGGGCTGCAAATGGTCTGGCCTGAACCAAGCAATGTGTTGTTGATCTTGGCTTGGATCGCTTGGGTAAGAAGGCATACAATCTTGGGCTTAGTCTTGGACAAGCCTGGTTCAGCAACAAGCAGAGAATGAACCGAACCTTGATACACCTAATTGACTACAAACATATTCAAGATTTTTTTTTTCTTTTTTAAAGGAATACAACTTACCAATTAGACCAATAAAAAAAAAATATTCATTACGATACATCAGAGAACCCATACAATTTACAACATCAACACAAGACCCACTTATCAATATTCCTTTGTCAATGAGCCTGTTAAGCTGAGCTGGCAACTTTTCAGGCTTGGATCATTCATAAGACAACCTAAAATTGTAGCTTGAGCAACTGGTTTGTTCGAGGCCCTAAAATTGTTAAGTAAATCATGGGGCTCTTCATTACTGACTGAAGCATCATTCTTAATAGCTAAATACCTAACCATTCTTTGAAACAATTAGGGCTTGGATAATTTCTGTTGATCTAATTCTGAGTAATGTAATATTGGAGCCTTTTTTTTTTTTTTGTGTGGGGGGGGTGTTTGGGTGGGGAATATTCAACCCTTCCAAGAAACTATAATCGCTTTGATATGTTTTTGACATGCAAATTGACATATTAATTGGGACTTGATTCCAATTTTAGTTTTTTGGATTCATTTAAGCTGTAGCTGACTTCCTTCCATACGATGCAGAAAATGATTTCGCATCAAATCCAATTTACCCTTTAATGATGTGATGAAATGCTTTGAGTAAAACATTGGAATTTTAAATGGCGGATTGTGCTGTTATACCATTGCGCGCCCATCTGCAAATGGAGAGGATTCAGTCCAAAAGTATTCTCTTCATGCCTAAAAAAGCTTATGCAAGGATACCACAGAGGTGAGTTTCCTGTCGATTGTTTTTTTAACTTATTCTTCATGCATGTTTGTTTTTGTGGATGTGCATGGGAGAAGGGCATTTTTCTTGTTTCTCTTGCCTTTTTTGTAGTTGGGATGTTCTGCCATGTATATATGACATTTATGCATCAGGCACATAAGTGCAGCCTTTATGAGAAAACCATTTGTAATCTGATAATACATATTTCCGGAGAATTTTAGAAATTGGAAGCACTTTCCTTTGACATTTCACATTTTAGTGATATGATTGCTTGATGGATTGATGACCTCTCCCCCTTGTACAGGACTTACTTATTTATGAAAAGTAATCTTGTTTCTCGATTTAAATCACCAAAAGTTCTTGTGAATGGTGCTCCTCTTCGCATAGCATTAGAAGGAAGCCAGCGCATGAAGGAGAGTTTCTTTAAGTCTTGTTGCTTTGGGTCTTTGACAGATCCTGAGGGTGCACTACCATCAAATTGGATGTCTGTTGTTGACCAAATGCTTCTAATGATCAGTATAGTCTTTGCACATTTGGCTGGGGCAATACCCCGCAGGAGGGCATATATTGGCATGAAAAATAACACTACAAGTCAGCATCATGATGCTGCAAGCTCAACCAATTATGGTAGGTAAGAGTAGGCCACTCAAAATTTTGTAAGCGTATTAGGTGCCATTTTCATCACATTTCTCAAAATAAATACTCCATGCTCTTAAATGAGCTTATACTTTTGTAGTCTATATAGATACATCATGTTTCTTTGGCAGGTCTACAGAGTCCAACATGAATGGTCCTTGGATTGAAGTAAAAGACAAACTTATGGATGCTTTGACTGCTATTGAAAATGATGGAAGATTGGAGAACAGAGCTGCTGAACATGAAAACGAAAGCAAAATGCATTCGTTGAATATCTTTGCTGTTAATGAAGGTCCTAGACTGCGGTTGCTTTGGGTTACTTTACAACAACTTCAAAAAGAGGCAGGCATTGTCTTTAGTTTCCTTTGATATAATTGATTCATTGCATACTCCTATAGAGCTGCATACTCTTACATTATGGCTTGTGTTTCATGCTCTAAAGGAATTGAGCTGACCCAATAAGCTCGACTGGCAGATGAATAACTTTTCTGCCTCTCAAAATGTTTTGGATCACACCCCTTCTCCTCCTCTAAAAAAAGCGCTGGGATTTTGGACTCTTGAGGAGAGTATATCCAACGTTTTTTGTCAAGGACCAAGTGGAAGGAGTAATATATTAAGAGAATGTGTTTATAGATACACACTAAGCTTTTTTGGAGATGTACTCAATTGTATGTCATTCCAATCAATACATTCGAAAACAACAGTTGGGTGGATTTTTTTCTTGCCAATTCCAGGGCCATCATGTCAGTATTGATCTGCTTGTGACACTCTCTTCCTGGGATCGCTCTTCAACTAATACCATCCCCATTGCCATCAAGAACTAAGTGTTTATTTGTGAATTTGTTCGCAAAAACAACATTTGGGTGGGCCTTTTTTTTTTCCTGTCGATTTCAAGGGCATCATTTCAGTACTCATCAGCTTACGACACTCTCTTCCTGGGATCTCTCTCCAATGAATACCCATCCCCAGGGCCACAAAGAACTAGGTGTTTATTTTTCCAATTTGCAAATTAATTTTATTTAGACAACCACTGAATTATATCTTCTTCCAACCAATCCTTCTCGAAACAGCAATCTTCATCCTCATGTACATTAGAGTTATCCTTTTTTGCTTGTGTCAACCTCTTTGTAGGATCTTTCTCTGGCCGATAACCATCTGGCAATGCCACAAAGAACCAGGCATCTTTGCTGCTTTATCAAGTGGATTCTTTATGAATCAACAATTTCAACCCACTAGCAAGTAGGGGTTGGAAAGTCTTAACAAATTGGTAGCTTAGATCAAGTTGGATAAGCTCTTGCTGGTTGCTGTTGATCGTAATTTCCTTCCCATTTATCCGTGATACATAAAGCAAGCAAGTAGCTAACTCCTAGAAGTCATCCCCCAAAGTGGATAGAGTCATGACAAACGACTCGAGCAATCTCCTGTCCTCTTCTTCAACTACAACAAAGAAGCTGAACTTCTGTAACTAAACAATTTTTGTGATGATCATCAATCCTTCTTTAGGGATAGTAGATCATGAATTGCAATTAGTCTGATCAGAACTTCCTTTTGATTGAGAACTCAAGATTTTTGATATTTTTCTAGATGACCATTTTGTGGAGGATCATCATTGCGGATAACCTTGGCAATAGAAGAACAGAAATTGATACATCTTTGCCTTCTTGAAGATAAGATAATATTAGCTCATATGCCTCTTTGTTGTTATTTATTTGGGTTCTTTGTTGCCATTCCTTGTTGCAACCAACAAAATATATTGGAGTTAGGCTTCCTTCTCTTCCATATGTATTAGATTCTATGATTATCTCTTAATATTAGATACCATGATTATCTCTTAAGACTCGAAGTAAATATATGACTGCTAAGCGCTAACTGCTGTTCTGCATGCTTGTATGATAACATTTATGACGGGGAAGTTATCCATTTGTTTCAGAAGCTCAAGGATTTAACCAGTAATAAATTTATTTTCTGACAATCAATACATTATGGAGGTGTCTAAAAGGATGTTTGTTTATATCTGTCATAATGCATTGTTAGTCCGTCTAGTTTCAAATTTTGTTCCCAGAAATCATATTTGGGTTTTTGCAATCAGGTTATTCCTACTGCTTCTTGATCTACAAAATAGTCAAAAAAAAGTGTAAAGGTTGCATCATGAAAATCATTATGTTTTATGTTGTCTTCCAATGATTTGCCAATGTTTGTCAATTCCTAAATAGTTCCATAGCATCAAGGATTACAACAAACTAATTATGTATTATTCTTTTTCTCTAGAAGCTTCAATTTTCTCAATGTCACATGAACATTTGCCATCTGCCTGAAGATGCCATGATTTTATTCAGGTCAGTCATATCTCACAAACCCAAGAGTCTGTTAGCCGGGATATCTGGCTGCTAGTTGCCTTGGAAGTCATAAAAGAAGCAACCCAGCCCGTCTACATAAAATGGCTTGAGGAGGAACTGACCCTGGAAATTGGACAACCTGAAATGGTACCAGTGAACTTTCAGAATGTTTGTTATTTGTCTTCTAAGTTTCTGCTGACTTGTTGAAATGTGCATTCCTGTTCCAGAAGCTTACCGATAGAATGCTCGGGAAGTTAAATCGAGATGACAGAATCTTACAGAATATTAGTAGATCGGGGAAGGCTGAACTCTATGCAGACTTGCTGTTCTTCCTTAGATTTGGTTCTCTCAGGTATCATGAACACCTCTTCATTTCTTACTGCTAAATATCTGAAGTATGAATGACCTTGATTCGGCATGTTTCAATGCCCTAATTTTGCTACTGCCTCACAAGTCCAGATCTGTAAATTCATTGTTTAGGATGTTGTAATTTCTGAATTGACTATCAAGAACTGAAAAATATCAGTGACTTTGTATGATTTAATATACTTTAGAATTTTACAAACTATTAAAGAAATATGACCACAGAATTATTGTTAATAACTTAAACACCTTTTCTCTGGGTTTCTACTGATTGCTTAAAATGACCATGTGCTTCAATAAAAGAATGAAGGGGTTTATCATTTTTGTAATACATGTCTATAAAATTCAATATCCCTACTGCTTTATTCTTCTCACCAATCAATTAATTTGTATGAATTTGTTATGCAAATTCTATGCTATAAGGTGTTGTTAAATCAGTGAATAGTAAATTTGGATTCTTCTTACGTAGAAAATATCTGCATGTTAGATTTCATGTATAATTATGCCATTTGGAAATATATCTGCTTGTGAAGTGTACACTAAGATGAAACTAATATTTTCCATCCTCTGGTACCAGAAATGGATGCTGTTACGACAATAAACTTCTGACACGACATGGAGTTGACATTCTAGAAGATCTGGTGATTCTGTTAGCGGATGAAATCGCAAGCATTTATCTTGAGCTTATTTCTATTGACAGTGATATGTCCAGTGAGATTAATGGCTTGGGCTTAACTTTGTGTTCGCTGTCTACCAGATCGCTTCAAAGACTAAGAAATGAGGTAAGGTGACTAAAATTGCTTTCTTAGCAAATTTTGCCATCATTTTACTTGTTGAACCAATGTATAACAACTTTAATCCTGGATTTTAAGTCTTATAAATCTGCGACATTGTCATGCATGTCTTTGGTAAGATTCATTCTGTGCTTGTGCATCATCAACGATGTACATGGTGACTTATCCAGATCTAATCATTTGGAAACTTGTTGCCAGTATATACATTGCTGATGTATAGACTGCAATATATATAGCAAAGAATACTGCAAAATATACACAACGATCAATCCCATAATCTGTTGCAAGCATTATAGGTAGCTGACTTCTTCTATGGATGAAGAGAGAAAAAAGAACATAAAAAATTGAGGGTAGTTATTCCAACAAGGTTCATCATCTCCACTGCCTGGTAGATAGAGTGGAAGTAGGATTAAATTGTGGCAGTTTGTACATTAAACCAAAGTATTCATCTGGAGCAAAACAGAGTAATATTCTTTTATAAGATACTGTTGATTTAATTGAATTATTTGCTAAAATGCATTGTTTGAAGTCATCTATAGTTTGTCTTTGTTTTTTCCCCTTATTTTTACAGTCTCTTTTTGTAGTTTTTGTTATTTGCACATGCCAAATTTAGAGGCAAAAGCAAGAAAGAAGCTGCAGCCTGAGGAGGTGACTTATCACTGATCAGTGCAGCATCGCAATCTGCTTGAGTGTTATTTCTCGTTGTGTCATATGCAGGATATTGGTGGTCCTGATTGGTTACTTTATTAATGTTTACTGCCTTGTTGCTTTATGGTATGGTTGTTCGTTTTTGTTTGGCCTGTGACCACACAATTATGGTAGCTTTTACCATGTGCGACATCTGGACATATGCATGATGTCATGGATGTTGCAAACAGGTTAGCAGGAAACTTGCACATTCTTTAGGTTGACGCATCTTTTAATTTGATATTCACTGATCGATCTCTCATCTTGATTTACAGGTGGTATTGAACCAGTGGCTTCAGCAAAACTTCAAGTCGGTTGTCACAATGTATGAGGACCGATTTGAGTTATTTGTCTTCAGCAGGAAACAGCTACAGGACTCAGTCGAGAGTCGAAATAAAAAGATTGTTTGGTGGAAGAAGTTTACTTTCAGAAATTCAACAAGACCATCCTCATTGCATCATGTCCAGATCAACCCCTTTTCCTTGCCTGTCAAACGAACCAAGGAGTTGAGAGCCTTGACTGGATGGTACTGTTATCTACTAATGCAGTTCTTATCGAATGTTTTGCATACATGAACTTATCGTTCAGACCAAAATTTTCAGCATGCCTTTTCAATTGAATTGGCATTTACCTGTGTTTTTCAGAATCTACCTATGGGTATTTCATCTCAAAATCCAAGCTAAATGATGGGGCATGGTTACCTTCCATACTGTTAAGATCTATCTTTGACCATTGCTATACGGGGTACTGATAGGTGATTATTTATTTATGGCCTGTCTAAGGGCTTAAATCACCTGACAACTTTGTGGCTGATTGGTCTTAATTCTAAAAACTATTAATTCCTGCAGAACTGATTTATATAAGTGGGTATCTTTTACTAAGCTAAACCAGTCTTGTTCAGAAATATTAGGACAACTATATGACACAAGGTTTTGATGTTCTTGCAGGAGGTACTACTTTAGCTTGTATCTGGAGTTCTTAGATATCACAATGCCTTTTGCTATAGCTGTTTTTACCAAGATCAGGGGTGCTGTCTCTTTCTTCCTAATGTGTATGATTGGAAGGTCTTTAGGACTCATTTTTAATGGGATTAGGCAGTCCTTGGGCTGGAGGTAAGATGTCTTTGTTTCAGTTTTCCGTTATTTGTCACCATTTATTGACTTTTTTTTTCCCCTGAAACTATGGGGAAAAAATGATGCATGACATTTGGAAGTTAAACTTGTTTTCTTCTATTACCTGCAAAATATAAAAATTTCAGAAGCAAATGAATTTTTTTGAGCAAGCATTTTTTTGATTGATATTAAAAAAAAAAAAAAAAAATACTGCAAATACCTCGTCTAGTTGTTCATCTTCTTGAAGTGTTGTAACCTCCAAGAAATTGATAGTTCACTGCAGTTTGGTGCTACAAATTCTTCTGATATCGGTTCAATGTATGCTAGACTTCGTTTTGATCTTTTCTCATGGTATGTTTTGTTTTTTAGTTGGTCTGAGAAATTTGAGGTGAAATTGATTGTGCTTTGGGAAAGATTCAGTCCAGAGCTTTAGGCTGAAGATAAGTGAGCCTTGATGTTTGTTGTCAGGGCTAACCACAACTATAAACCGAGTTTGGAGTACGAGAACCTGTACTTTTTCTCAAAAAAAACCAAGCCTATATGAGAACCTTTACTGCATGTAAAAGATGTTCGGTTTAACATTTATCAGCACTCAGGTTCTGAAAACAAATAAATTTGCATAACTACAATATGAGAGAAAGTGAATAATTGAAAGAGGCTTTCTTTATGAAATCAGTTTGAAGTTGCCAATTCGTGAGGTTTGCTTGCCATTCCAAGCTTAAGTCTCCAGAAAGTTGTATAAGCATATTAGGTGGGCCATAAGAAAAACCAAAAAAAAAAAAAAAAAAAAAAACGCCGAGTCATTGGTATATAGCCAAAGTTATTATTTTAATTATACTATCTGCCGGCTGCATGTTTGCAACCCAGCCCCTTGCCTAGAGAACGCCTATCCAAGATCAGCTTCCGTCATACAAAGAAATAAGCATTTATGTCTCCTAATAATCAAATTTGTGCAACAGAAGATAAGATTTGATGATTTCTTGTCCATGAGATATGGCGATAGGTCCCTTGAATATTTTTATAGCAAGATATCTATCATGTTGCCCCTTTTATCGTAGTGGAATATAAAATCGTGCATGGATCTTGCCCTCGTCTTGGCTGATAGGATCTCTGTATGGCAACTGGGAAGCAGCGGGGCGGGGCAACCATGGATGAAATCCCATTTTGCATAATCTTAAAATTACAAGAGGAATTGTGGTAGAATCCCACTAGATGATGAAATTGCGGGGAGGTCTAATTCCTGAAACGGAAAATAACTTCGACTATGGAAAACATATGAGAAAGGGAGCCTGATCAGTATTGGTTGGCACATCTTCATGATGCTTGCATTGCAAGAGGTTTCGAGGTCTAGGATTCAAATCCCACCATATATTGAAAGAGAGAAACCTACCAATTGATGGTTCTTGGCATACGAGGCCGGCCATCTGGAGCCTTGGTGGCGCTAGCTGTAGCTGAAGGGAGTAAAAAGTAATGATATTATGGTAGATAGCCAAGCAAGACATCCTGCATGTTGGTCGGTAATATTAATGCTTCCCTCTGTAAAAAAGTATAATTCCTTATCGTTGTCGTAAAATAAAATAATATCCTTACCATCTCATCAATCAACCTCTTCTGAAAAGGCCCCCGGGCACCATTAATATGAGAGTAGAGCTGTCTTATCCTTCACTTGCATTGTATCAAGGTTATTCCTTGCTCAAATATCAATTAGGGTCCTAGTCACCTCAAGATGTGACTTGATATTCCATTCGAAAAAGAAAGAACCTTTGAGATTTCTTGGGAGAGCCAAAAGTACCCAAGATCGCATTGTTTTCCCTTTCCCACCGGGATATTGGCTTGGGAGCCCGAGCAGCATGATTCAAGCCATACCATGGCAGTACGGGCAATAAAAGGATTATCCGACTGGTTATCTCCGACGCCCCAGGACAACAACGCACTCTGACCGGAACAATACAGTTTGGATTATGTTAGAATAGAAATTGCAAATCTTCATGCTTTCTATCATGATATAGGCCGCATCTTCTGCGGGAATAAAGCAGGCATAAGACTTACCCTGAGCCTAAGCCCTATGCCCGCCAAACAGCATCGGAAAAATGGGAAGGATTGGTACTTCTAGTCCGTCCTGCTTATCCCAAGAATAACTACTCCAAGGGAAGGCTGGTAAGACTGGTATCTAGAATAAAGCCCTCATTTGTTCCAGCCTCTTTCTAGCCAAACGGAAAAAGTAGGAATAACTATTCCGATGGGAATACTATTTTTCTTTTTCCAGAACCAACTTCTCTCTTCGCACTATTTGGCCAGCTGGTTGGGTATGGGGGCTCACATACACCCCACTGTGGAGACAAGTCTGGGATTTCACAGCAGCCCCTAGAGTAGGATGCGTTGCTTTACATTGTCTTTGGAAAAGCATACCAGATCTCCCTCACCATCTTTTATGCATAGGGTTATGTCACAAGTCCAAACAGCAGATATCTTCAGCAACCACCCAACCAGGAAAAAGCTTTCACATGGTGCCTTTATTTGGAGGCCCTTCCCCAACCTAAAGTGCAATATGGATCCAATGCTTTAGCTGCTTATTAGTCACACCTTGGTTGTGATCCCAACCATTTGTTTTATTAAAAGCTGCCACTTAATACTGGCTTGTACTGAAATGATAAGCTAGTTTCCAGTCAAGAATTACCATTTATTCACGTAATGTATTATCGGTCCAATTTTGGCTCATGGTAAACTGTATTTTTTGTTGGATGTGTTGATCTAAACTCTATATATGTATCAGCCTTTGTAGCTTGGTTTAGTCCGATTCAAGTATGAACGGTTTCTGCTAAACCCGAACCGTTTTGAATGATTATGAGAGCGATGAGTCCAGATTTTTCAGTTTTTATTTGGGTCCCAACCAATAGGATGTAGGTTCATCCAGCTCTTTTGCACCCTTGGTCATCCAAATCGTTGAATCCAAACAAAGGTTGATCTCAATGTAAAGGATGAGGTCGATTTACTTCACCGAATCGAGTACCCGAGCGGTCTTAAGTAACCAATTTTTGCTATTGATGCTCGAGAATGGTGCCATTAAGCCATGATTCTTTACATGCTGGTCTTCACTTGGAACGAATCATAGCTTTCGATCTCTACCCTGCAATGTGCAACAAATCATGCCGTGAGCAATCCTTGGAATTGTTCATACCCCAAATTAGCATTCCATCTTTTATGATTATGATGATGGTCGTCAGTCTTGGGGAAAGATAGAGGCTCCCTGCCGCACCGCCGGAGGCACATGTCATCTGAAGAAAACATGGTGTCACATGTCATCTCATTTAATGAGTCTTAACAACCCATCAATTAGAAGCCAGACCAAGTAAGGGGTACCCATGTAACAGCTCCATCCCCATTCAATGACTCTTTTGTCATTATTTTGAATCCAAGCAGCAAGGTTTGGCCTTTTTCTGCTCATCTCTACATGCGTTCTTCCGTTCCTTTCTCATTCGAAGGCTTTCCTCGCTTTGTTGGCTCGAGTGGTTCATGGATATTGATCTGTTTTGGGCTCTTGTGGGGGGGAGTTTCAGGTCCTGTGGCCGGAATCCGCATGGAAATGGACCAAAGTCTTAGGAGATCGAATCTGCTGCTCTTATGGTTCCTCTGCCTCTTTCTACTTCCCTTGGCTCGGCCAACACATCAGCCGAGGATCTCCATGGCCTCTTTCTCCGCTCGGCGGCTTCTCTCCCATTCTGCATCCCGATCCACGCAGCTGCATCCGGAGAATGGCGTCCCATCTCCCCAGTTTGAAGAGAGCAAGCATGAAGTTCCCAGTGGTCCCAACCCCGTCTCCAATAGGTAGCTTCAATTGGCATGATCATCACTACTTGCTTCTCGATCGCTAGAAAAACCGTGCTGCCGCTTTCTACTACGGTCGCTCATGGGACTTAACGTGCGTGTAATAGTTAGCACCTTCTTCTTCACCCAACAATGTAGATATATGAATAATCTACATACATCTTTTTCTTCTTTCACTGAGAGTGACCTCTTAGGGAACATGGGTGTGCAAAAAAAAAATCAGAAGCCTTTATGATTTTTCTCCCGCACATAATCTGCTCTCCGTGTGTAATATCTCTCTATCTGCATGCGTATCTATAAATAGATGCGGGGTGGGTACCGTATCTGTTTGCGATCCATGCTTGTCCATCTCGATTCACATATCTCAGAATGCATAACTCAGCTGTCCAGAACCTTCAAACAGTAAATCACCTCATCAAGCCTTATCTTGTTAGAAAATACTAGTTTGAGGCCATGTAGCGAACATATAAAGAAGCTTTATAAATAAAACCCCCCCCTCCCTTTTTTTTTCCTTTCTTTGAGTGATGTAAATTGTAATCAGAGGGATTCTATTCTAACTTAAAATAATCTCACCATAGATTTAGCACCAAGTGCAGGCTTTGGTATAATGATAAAATTACTCTATTATGGCCTGGCTGTCATGGTCTGACATACGGAAATAACTTTTTTTATATGTAGGAACAAGGCTGCATGACCCTCCTAGGACCTATGGTGGTGGAAGCCCATGCACCGGGATGCCCTTTTACCATAGATTTCAGATCTAGCTACATGCAGTCCCGTCAATTGTGGCCCGTATCTCTAAAACTAACTAAGCAAGCAAACAGAATGTTTTAATCTTTCCTAAGGCCATACAATTTTCTCGGAAGATAATTGTTTGCTGCGAGATTATTTTGGAAAAGACGTTCAGAGGGAAAATTGAAGGAAAAAGACGGTTTCCATGACTGTGGTTCTGCAGCATGAGGTGACCTTCCCTCGTATGTTTGCTCGGATAGGGTCCTAATTAACCTGGACAACGTTGTC
This sequence comes from Cocos nucifera, assembly GCA_006176705.1. NCBI lineage: Eukaryota > Viridiplantae > Streptophyta > Magnoliopsida > Arecales > Arecaceae > Cocos > Cocos nucifera. Next base: position 4,116,704 of record QRFJ01000002.1, on the reverse strand, counting down.
CACTGTTGTCGGATCTGAGCAAAATAACTTGCAGCAATCCATTCGGTTGCTTTGTCTTCTAGAACATAAGATCCAAGGCGCCCGGCAACCATAACTCATGTGGCTATGCTTTGGTAATTATTCATATAAAGAATTTCACAGAACTAAAGAGTGATTTACTGATTTGCGTTCTTGTTCGTGGGAACATGGTATGCTAGATTGATGCCTTAAGCTAACAGGATGTTGTTTTGCTCTCAAGACACGGCAACGTTGAGATGATATCATGCATCACCGAGTCTACCGATACCATAACTTGTATTGATCTATAAAGAGATGGGAATATATGCTGATCGAATTAGTAGTGATGGATGAAGTAAACCACCACGGGAAATTTAGTTTTTGAGTTTAGTAGGAAGGAGACCATCCCTTGCTGAGCTAGATGCCCTGTTGCATTTTTTTTCTTCAATGTCGGATGTGAGAGGTGAGAACATCTTCAAAGCTTGGTAGGCAAGCAATTAACAGACATGCAGCACGAAAGGGCAGCCAGCCATCAAAAGAGAACCACTAGTCCTGCTGCAGTTTTCTCTCTTTCTTTTATTTGCTTCATTGTTGTCATCTCTAGACTTGAACAGCTCACATCTTAACCGTTCATTGCCTGTTGCAGCATCCAAATAAAGCTTTGGGGTTGCCCTAAGGAAGGAACTAGTTACGGTCCATTCTTGTGATCTACCAAGTGGAGATTGATGATCGATCAATCAGGCACGATCAGGACCGCCGTCCTTGGCTGCAATAGAAGTCGGTCTTTTAGTGCCTTGTCGACCACTCTACATCAAAAGTGAAGTCCAATTTCACATTGTTAGATTTATAAGAAGTAAATTTTCTCATAAGAAAGAGTCTAGAAGTATATGATCGAGCTCAGGACTTCCTAACTCTTTTGATGTCCTTCCAGCCCAGGTACCTTTAACATCAAGAATGGTCATGCTCTCGCATTATCTTAGTTGGAAAAATGGTCGACCTATTACAGTATAGCAGTAGGTGTACATCTAAATCATATGTGAGAGAAGTACTGATATCTCTTCTCCAGAAAAATTTCTTCCAATACTGATGCACCATCATTCTATATATAATAATTCTATGTTCCAGGTTCCTGCATGGCTCCAAGAAATAATTGCAATATTTTCTGCAAATGTGATGAATTTACCAGTACTCTCTACCATGTTACATCAGGATTTCTTTTTCTTGGGTAAACAAAGGAGCTGAACCTATATCATAAAAGATATAGAATAAATGTATAGAGAGCCATATAAGGCCGATTACAAAAGAGTGGCCTGGCACCCCAAAACAAAAAGCCAGTCCAAACGTTCGAAAACAACCACAATACAAATGTTGAGCTAGAGAAATAAAAACCCAACCCACCATCAGCAGGATGTCTGGTTTTTTGATGGTGAAGATGGGAATAAATGGAGCTTCATCAGGCTCTGAAGAAAAAAAATAAGAGGCATTGTTTGGTAACTTTGGTTTACATTAATTTACTACCATCCATATAGGGAATTTCGATTCTTAAAAAGCCGTGCAAAGAATTTAGCAAGAAATGGAAGGGAATTTTTTTTTTTTGATGAGAGAAGGGAAATCTTCAGTGTAGGAAGTGATTCAAAGTAAATAGCTTTACAAACTACAAATACGAGTGGCAAATCTTTTACCATCGGTAAAGAACACCCCGCAGTTTTACCCAACAGAAATTCCGTGTCTTTAGATAACCGACCGAACGCCTCAACTTCTTCCACGGATCAACATATAAAATCCAATGTAAAGAGAGATGTTTCGCCAATCACCATGCGAGGTGATGAAGCTTCTTGCTACTCTAGAAAGCGTAGTATTTGCATGTTCCATGTGGAAGGATTTGGAGCATTGCAATTCTTGGATATGGTTTGCAATGCATCAAAGATAGACTAGAAGAACATGGATAAAAATCTTCGGTTTCTTGGACCCTGTTTTCCATTCGACCATCTGGCACTATCTCTATATAGCGGCTGCTCATAATATTTTTTTTATGCGCCACCTTTGGGTTAAATCATGTTGTTTCGCAGTTCCATGCGATCCACGCTTACTAGTTTCATCAGGTATACATGCTGCATAAAAAGAATGAACCAAAACTTTTTCTTTGTAGTCATGATTCAACTATAAATAATAAATATGACCTTGTATCTGCGTAAGGTAAAAGAGCGAACAATTTGCTTTATAAACACGGCTCCAAGGCTCTCCATTGCTCGAGTACCGTATGAAGGTTTACAGAAGCCACCTCTCATTTCTCATCCCCCAATAGTCGTCTCATTAAATTCTATTTCAATGTTTTAATCAGCCTCTCACTTGAGCACGTCATCGAAACGCTACATACTCTTGATTAGCTAATGCTGGGCACCGGATCACGGTTCTTGTTCTCCTAATAATATGCGTCCATTCGGTTTCTCATCATGGAAACGCACAAGAGCTCACAAGAGATACGCCGGTTAATGATAATTAAAAAAATAAAATATTACCACCTCTTGCCTCTTCAAACTCTATTGCAATATGACAATGAACTGGTTTTATCGACGCAAAACCTCCACGAATACAATGCACCAAAGATATCTTTATCAAGGGGATTTTTTTTTTTTAGACAAATATCATAGAAAAATTGGTTAGCTCTATATTCTTATGCTTCCTGATGTGAGCAAATCATTTTTCCATTAATAACATTTGCTCACAAAATGGGGAGAAACGCTTATCCACCTGAGCAATGGATAAGTTATTTTCCCATCAACTAAAAAAATAATATTTTTATTTTATTATTAATATACCATAACCTCATAATAATGATATAATAAAATATAATACTATCTTACATATTATATGTATAACATATATTATATCTATATTTATGAATATATAAAATATAATATAGGATATTATATAATAATATTTATATAATAAAGGATAATATGAAAAATATAGATAGATCTTAGCAACTTATCTTAGTAATGCAAAAGAACATTGACAATAGATTATAAGTCATTTTTTAATGCATAAAAAAATATGAATAAATTTTTTTTCTACCTAAATGTTGTCCAGCAATGCTTATCCAGAAAATATAGATTTTTAGATAATTTTTTTACCAACAAAAGAATAGATCCTAAATGAATAGAGTTCAAATCATCGCTAGTTTGTAATTGGACTTTGAAATTAACTTGTATATATCATGAGCCAGCCAATCTAGTGGGTTGAATTGAAGTAGTTAAATCTTTTAACTTAATATAAGAGTCAAGAGACCTTGATTTATAAACCAAAAAAGATAAAATAAATAATCTTTTAAGAAAAAATTCTTAGATAGGCTTAGTCTACCACATATAATATACATGAAGCCAATAAAAATATACCACAAAAGAATATTGGTCATAGATTTTCAAGTCATTTTTCAATGTATAAAAGAATATGAATAAATTATTTTCTTATCTAAATATTATTCAAAAATATTTATTCAAAAAAATATAGATTTTTAGATAAATTTTTATCCTCAAGAGAACAGACTCTAAAAGAATGAAGTTCAAATCATTACTAATTTGCGGTTGGGCTTTGAAGATAACTCGTATATATCATTGGCCAACCAGTTTAGCAGGGTGAATCAAAGTAGTTAATCTTTTGACTTAATATAATAGTCAAAATATCTTGATTTAAACCCATCCTAACTTGTTAGAGTTTCATTATGTCCCGGATGCAGAAGCAAACCATGGAAAAGTAAAAAGGTTTAGCCAGAGAAAGAATGCAAGTTTTTTTTGGTTTTAGAAATCAAAAAAGATAAGATAAATTATCTTTTCTAAATTTTTTTTTTGATATACTTGATCTGTTGCATATAACGTAGACAAAACCAATAAAAACATGCCACATTAATATTTTGAATTTAAAAATATTGTAACTATCTCAATACACCATTGGTTGATCTTCTAACCATCTCAACACATCGCTGCATGCCGGTCTTCATTGACTTCACACACACACACACACACAGCTAGATTTTTTACAAGAGTCCAGTTGTTCGAAAGGCTCACACTAATCTAAGCCTAAGTGCATGTTGGCCAGTAAGAGGAAGAAAAAAAAATCCTCTGCTGTTTAAAAAAAAAAAAATCTTTATTCCTCCCACAGGATTTGGGCTGCAGAGGTATTAAATTGACATGGGTCTATCAAATTTATTGCCCACTCCATGAATCTAATAAAAAATTCAGTCCAATCTTTCTAACAGGCCTTAAAAATCGGATTAGTAATTCAAAAACTGAAATCAATTGCCCACGTAAGCTCCCATTTTAGTATTTTACTGTGTCGATCTCTCTAAGAAAAAGCCTCTCTAGGAAGCTCTTATCAGATGGAAGATCCTCCAACATCCAAACACCATGTTATGCATCGGATATCGAAAATGTAATTTTAGTTCAGATTATGATTTTCCTTAAATTATATTTTTTTTAAAAAAAAGATTCAGTTGCCCCTAACCTGATTTAGCTAACTTTCCGCATGAATATCTGATCCAGTGCCGACTTTTCTAGCTATCTTATTATTATTATTATTATTATTATTTAGAAAATAATTTTTTTTGATGAAATAATTTTTTTTTTGATTCGTACCGTAGATAAATTTTAAAACAATGTTTTTGTAAAATACCACATTTTTTTTTTTTTTTACGGCCATGTCAGTGCAGAGGCCCACTGTAGACATTATATGCAAGAGGCGAAGGTCCAGCAGTACACATAGAATATAAATAATGAGTAATTCTTTCTGCACATATATGATCTAAAAAAAATAACATGAAATATACCACATGATTTCATTAAAATACGTGGTCATGAATATTTAATATCTCATAATATTTAAATTTTTAAATAATAAAAATATTATTTTTTAAAAATTATGATATTCATTCATAAAAATTATGACATATCTTCACAAAAGTTATGATATTTTATAGAAAATATAGTATTTTATTCAGAATGTCATAATTTTTATGAATGAATATTATAATGTTCTCATATTTATTTTTTTTATCATATTATGATATTTCTTCATAAAAATTATGATATCCATTCATAAAAATTAAGATTTTCTGAATAAAATACTATAATAATGTCATTTTTGTGAATATATATCATAATTTTTGTGAATGGATGCTGTTGGGGATAAATCCCGCTCCTGCCGAAGCCCGGCCCGACGCTCAGCCCAATGTAACCAGTAGCCTGCTGAAGAGCTTCAGCGCCAGGCGCCAGGCCGAGCCCCTAAGACGGCCGAACTGCTTAGAGGCCGAACTCCCCTGCACCAAGGTCTCGGCCGAACCGCTTAGAGGCCGAACTCCCCTGCACCAAGGTCTCGGCCGAACCGCTTAGAGGCCGAACTCCCCTGCACCAAGGTCTCGGCCGAACTGCCTAGAGGGCGAACTCCCACCGCCAGCCGAACTTCCTGACGGCCGAGCTCCTTGGACTCCAAGCGGCTGGACTTCTTCAGGAGACGGACTCCTCCCAGACGCCCGTTCGGCCATCCGAGCTCCTCCCGGGTTTTCCCTTCAGCTGAACTCTCCTACGAGCCCATGCAGCCGAACTCCTTCGGACCGATCCCACGCAAGCCCGCGCAGCCGAACTCCTTCGGACCGACTCCAGGCGAGTCCGTGCAGCCGAACTCCTTCGGGCCGATCCCAGGCGAGCCCGCGCAGCCGAACTCCTTCGGACCGACCCTAGGCGACCGAACTCCTCAGCGAGCCCTGGCCGAACCAACTAGCAACCGAAGTCCTTCAATTGGCCAGCCGAGCTTCTCCGGGCCTCTCAGCGGCCGAACTCTACAGATGGCCGACCCTTCAGCCAGACGAACTCCCCCAGCTTCCCCTTCGGCCGAACTCTGTTACAAGTCCGAACTCCGTTGGATGAACCGTCGCCTGCAGCAAGACCGGACGGCGCCTTCCTCTCCGTACCGGACTCCATGCGGCCGACTGCTCGCCGGTATGGCTCCCACGACCTACCGGACGACGCCTTCCTCTCCGTACCGGACTCCATGCGGCCCACGGCTCGCCGGTATGGCTCCCACGATCTACCGGACGACGCCTTCCTCTCCGTACCGGACTCCATGCGGCCCACGGCTCGCCGGTATGGCTCCCACGATCTACCGGACGACGCCTTCCTCTCCGTACCAAACTCCATGCTGCCCGACGACTCTCTGCCAGACGGCACAGCCGTCACCATCAACTAAGCTCCGCTATAAAAGGACCCCTCCCGACATACTAAGGCTAAGCTCTCTGAACTCTCGACTCTCTAAGCTCTCCTCCACATCTCTAAGCTCCGGAACTCATTCCGAGCACTCCATTACTGTTGGCCGGAAACTAACTTGACCGTCGGAGGGTCCTGCCGGAGCCACCACCCCACCGGTTCCGGACGGGACTTCGTTTTGCAGGTCCCCGGCGGCGCCCAGCGGCCTCGATTGCGGCGACCTCCGGCGGCGACGGATTTCTGCACCAACAGATTGGCGCCGTCTGTGGGAACAAGGGACTGAACCTTCGAGGTTCCCTTGTTCTTAAAGGAGTGCTCGGCGACGATTTCCCTCCCCTGCTCCGGATCTCTCTCCTCCCTCTTCAGTATTCCTTTTCTGAAAAGAAAAATGCCTCCCAGAAGAACCTCGACCCGGAGGTCGGCAGCCTCCGCGGCCCGATCCCGTTCGGGTCCGTCCGCTCCCACTCCGGCCCCGGCGACGCGGGCCCGCTCCGTACTCGCGGTAGATGCGGAGCGGTTCGACCTGCTTGCCCAGCAGGTCCGCGATCTTACGGAGGCGGTGCAGGCAGTGCAAGCCACGCATTCGCGAGGTCCAGCGCCCACTCGACCGGCGCGGGGTTCCCCGGAGCCCGGGAATCCAGTCCAGGAGCGACCGATGTGGGCTACCCAACCTCCGGCCCTCGGGAGAGAAGGGGCAGCCGGCAAAGAGCCCCTGCTCGGACCGCGGCTCAACCCAGGGAGAAGCTTCGCACCCCTTCCGCGAGAAGACCTTGGGGATTAAGGATCGCGAAGATTTCCTGGACCAAAGGCTCATGGAGATGGGACGGCGCATAGAAGAACTTCGTCATACTCCTTCCTCCCGCGGTAACGATATTTGCACTGATCCTCCCTTCTCACAGAAAATTATGCAGGAACAGGTACCACCGAACTTCAAGCTCCCGCATTTTCGAAAGCTACGATGGGACCACCTGACCCGGTCGACCATTTGGAGGCCTTCAGGACGACGATGTTACTCCATGGCGCGCCTGATGCCATTTTGTGTCGGGCTTTCCCTTCTACCCTCAAGGGAGCGGCTAGGAATTGGTACTCGGCGCTTAAGCCGGGCACCATCCTGTCGTTTGACCAAATGAGTCAACAATTCGCGGCCCACTTCGTCAGCAGCAAACGGCCGCGCAGAGGCTCGGATTCCCTGTTGGCCATCAGGCAAAAAGAGGGGGAACCCATCCGGGCTTACGTCACCCGGTTCAACGCTGCCGCGCTGGAAGTCCGGAACCTGGACCAATCAGTTGCTATGGCCGCCCTCAAGGGCGGCCTTCAGAAGAACGACCTGCTGTTTTCCCTGGAGAAAAGAAATATCCCAGGGACTTCGCTGACATGCTAGCTCGGGCCGAAAGCTATGCCCGGGCAGAAGAGGCTTTTCGAGGCCAAGGATGGTGAAGCTCGCGACAAGCGACGAGTAGGCAGAGCGGGAAGGCCTGCCGAGGAAAGAAAGCGCACCGAAGCCTGGCCGCGTTCCCGAACTCCCCCTGGTCGCGGGCGTGCCCGGACTCCACCTCAGGCTCGGGGGCGGGAAGCCACCGACGGAAGGGCGCGCCGAAGTTCCTCCTCGGCACCGAAGTCCCACCCGACGCCGAAGTTCCCCCCGGCGCCGAGGTTCTCCCTCGCGACGAGGTCCCTCCCCGCGCCAAGGTTCTCCCCTCCGACGGCGTTTTCACAGCTACGCCCCCCTCAACGCCCCGAAGGCTCAAGTGCTGCTGGAGATCAAGGGACGACTTCCGGAGCCGGAGAGGATGCGTTCCCATCCCAGAAAACGCAACCCCAACAAGTTCTGCCTTTACCACCGTGACCACGGTCACGATACCGAGGAGTGCATCCAGCTCCAGGACGAAATCGAGGAGCTGGTCCGGCGGGGCAGGCTTGGCCGATTCCTGCGAAGACGATCCTAAAGAGCAGGAAGATCGGCCGAGAATGTTGCCGCCGATTGGGGAAGATCGGCAGGAGGACCGGCCGTCTCTTGGCGTCATTAACACCATCTCGGGAGGACCGCAGCAGGGAAAGACCGACGAATCCGAGGGATCGGCAAAGAGGCAGAGGACCTCGGAGCCCGTGACCTTCACCGAGGCAGACGCCCAGGGGATCCAGATTTCCGCATAACGACGCGGTTGTAATCTCTTTAAACGTCGCTGATTATGATGTACGCCGCGTTTTGGTGGATAATGGAAGTTCGGCGGACATATTGTTTTACGATGCCTTCTTAAAAATGTCCCTACCTGACACCCGCTTAGGACCTGTAAATTCCCCCCTGGTGGGATTTGCCGGACACGCCGTTCCGGTCGAAGGCATGGTGACTTTGGCGGTGACGGCGGGCCAATCCCCAAAATTGGCCAAGGCGCGGATCGACTTTTTTGTCGTAAGGACCCCGTCCGCCTATAATGCAATCCTTGGGCGACCAGGCCTTAACGCGCTACGGGCGGTAGTGTCAACCTACTACTTAAAGATGAAATTCCCGACGAGCCATGGAGTCGGCGAAGTCAGAGGAGACCAAGCCCTGGCAAAGTACTGCTACTCAATCGCCCTGCGCGAGGGAGACCGGCCCGACCCTTGCCTTGTTGATGGACTGGACGTCCGCGACGACCTCACTGAAGAACGGGGCGAACCTGCGGAAGACCTCGTCCCTGTGTCCTTACGCGATGGAGACCCGGGGCATGAGGTGCGGATCGGCTCCAACCTAGCGGCCGAGGTCAAGGGACAGCTCGTCGCTTTCCTCAGAAGGAATGCGGACGTCTTCGCCTGGGCCCCAGCGGATGTACCAGGGATCGACGCCGATGTCATAGAACATCGGCTGGCCATCGACCCAAGGCACCGACCCGTCAGAGAAAAATTACGCCGCCAAGCCCCAGAAAGACAGAAGGCGGTAGCCGAAGAAGTGGATAAGCTCCTTGAAGCTGGACTCATCCGGGAGGTCAACTATCCGACCTGGGTCTCGAACGTGGTCCTCGTCAAAAAAGCAAACAACAAATGGAGGATGTGCGTCGACTTCAAGAAGCTGAACAAAGCCTGCCCAAAGGACAGCTACCCCCTGCCGAGGATCGATCAGCTGGTGGACGCAACCTCGGGCCACGAGCTCCTCACTTTTATGGACGCATTTTCTGGTTATAACCAGATACGCATGGCGCCCGAGGATGAAGAAAAGACCACCTTTATTACTGACCGAGGTCTCTATTGTTACAGGGTCATGCCTTTCGGACTCAAGAATGCAGGAGCCACCTACCAGCGCTTGGTCAACAAGGTCTTCAAGGGGCAGATCGGCCGCAACATGGAGGTGTACGTGGACGACATGCTGGTCAAAAGCCGAGCCTCGACAGACCACCTCGCCGACCTTGAAGAAACTTTCGGTGCGCTTAGGAGGCACAAGATGAAGTTGAACCCGACCAAATGCGCCTTCGGCGTGACCTCCGGAAAATTTTTAGGATTCATGGTGTCGAGACGCGGAATCGAGGCAAATCCCGAGAAAATCCGAGCCATCCAGGAGATGACTGCCCCGAAAACAATTAAGGAAGTTCAGCGCCTGGCTGGGAAGGTGGCGTCCCTTGAACCGCTTTGTCTCAAGGTCGGCCGAGCGGTGCCTGCCTTTCTTCCAGGTCCTCAGGCGACCGAAAGATTTTTGCTGGACAGCGGAGTGCAAACAGGCATTCGAAGAGCTTAAAAACTACCTCGGCGCGCCCTCCACTGCTGGCAAAGCCCGAACCTGGAGAAGGGCTGCTCCTATACCTAGCTGTCTCTCCAATGGCCCTGGCGGCTGTCCTGGTCAGGGAAGATGCGAAGGCGCAACAACCAGTCTACTACGTGAGCCGAGCCTTGAGGGACGCGGAAACCAGGTACTCCAAGTTAGAAAAACTAATTTACTGTCTTCTGATCGCAGCCAGGAAGCTCCGACCTTACTTTCAGGAGCATACCATCACGGTCCTCACGGACCAACCAATTAAGAGCCGTCCTCCACCGAGCAGACGCTTCAGGAAGAATCGCCAAATGGGCGATCGAGCTCACGGAGTTCGACATCAATTACCGGCCCAGGCCATCGATCAAGGCTCAGATACTGGCGGACTTCGTGCTGGAATGCACCGCACCAGTTGAAGCCGAGCTTGAATCAAGCGAGACTATCATCGGAGGGAGACCAGGCCCCAACGAAGCCGAGCTGTGGCGGTCGAGCTTCCCTGAAGAAAGGGCCGACCTTCTTGAAGGCGCCTGGGTTCTGCATGTGGATGGCTCATCCAACTCTAGCGGGGCCGGCGCAGGGCTGGTCCTGGTTAGCCCCGAGGGGATCGTCACCGAGTACGCATTGCGCTTCGAGTTTCCCACAACCAACAATGGGGCCGAGTATGAAGCGCTGATAGCCGGGCTGCAGATAGCCAGGGAATTGAAGGTGGGTCGGCTTCAAGTCTATAGCGATTCCCAGTTGGTGGTCGGTCAGGTCGGCGGCAGCTACGAGGCGCGGGAGGAAAGCATGGTGATGTACCTCGGGAAGGTGAAGAACTTAATACCAGCCTTCGACAGCTTCGACATTCGGCACATCCCAAGGACCGGGAATACAAGGGCCGACCTCCTCTCCAAGTTGGCCACCTCTGCCCCGGCCGAACTACCAAAAGAGGTGTTTCTGGAAACTCTGAAGTGCCCGACCACCGAAGGAACCTCAGGCCGTCCTGCGGACGGACTTCGAGCCCAGCTGGATCGATCCGCTGATCGCCTACCTCGAAGAAGGGGTCCTCCCCCACGACCGGAGAGAAGCTCGGAAGCTCAGGAGTCAAGCCTCCCGCTACGTCTTGTACGAGGGCAGGTTATATAAAAGGTCGTACTCCCTCCCGTTGCTGAGGTGCCTCCGACCCTCTGAGGCCTGCATCGCGCTACAGGATGTCCACGAAGGACTCTGCGGAAGTCACGCGGGAGCCAGATCCCTATCGCAAAGACTACTTCGGCAAGGGTACTACTGGCCGACCCTACTTCGTGATTCCACGGAATACGTGAAGAGGTGTGACCGCTGCCAGAAGAACGCCAGCGTGCAAAGGCAGCCGGCATCCGAACTCACTCCGCTCACTGCACCCTGGCCCTTCGCGCAGTGGGGGATGGACATCCTCGGCCCCTTCCCAACAGCGTCCGGACAACGGAAGTTCCTCCTGGTCGCGATTCGACTACTTTACCAAGTGGGTCGAGGCGGAACCACTAGCGAAGATCACCGAGGCCAAGGTGCAGGACTTCGTCTGGAAGACGCTGATCTGCCGGTTCGGTCTGCCCCGAGCCTCTCATAACCGATAATGGGCGACAGTTCGCTGGAGCCCGGTTTGCCGAGTTCTGCGAAGGACTAAACGTCTCCCACCACTTCACATCGGTGGCTCATCCGCAAGCCAATGGGGAAGCCGAAGTGACCAATCGGACCCTGCTGCAAGGCCTCAAGACGAGGCTCGACAGGGCAAAAGGGGCCTGGGTAGACGAACTCTACCACGTTCCTCTGGGCATACCGAACAACGCAGAGGGTACCGACCGGCGAGACACCCTTCGCCTTGGCCTTCGGCACCGAGGCAGTCATCCCGATCGAGCTCAAACTCCCGTCTGCTCGAATCGTGGGCTTCAACGAGCAACTCAACTCCCAGGACCTCAGAACCAACCTCGACCTTGCTGGAAGAAAAGGAGGGAGGCAGCCCGCATCCGGAATGGCCGCCTACCAAGCGGAAGGTGGCTCGGTATTACAATTCCAGAGTCAAAAGCAAGGCGTTCAGAGTTGGGGACTTAGTGCTCCGACGAGCAGCCGTCTCCCAGCCCCAGAAGTCAAGGGAAGCTCGTCCCAAATTGGGAAGGTCCGTACGAAGTGGTAGAGGTCATCCGACCTGGTACCTATCGCCTAAAGGAGCTCGGAGGACTAGCGCTTCCCCGACCTTGGAACTCAGAAAACCTGAGAATGTACTACCAGTAGTTTCCCTCAATAAAACCTTGTTGCTCGACACTATCGTTTCAGGGTCACTGGGAAAAAAGCGAGCGGAAATGCCCCCACAGCCGGCTAGGAACAGGAGGAGAACCTCGTCCTAGCGTGAGCAAAGTCGAAGGCCCCGTTCCACAAAGGACGGGATGGGGGGAGAAGCGAGGACGACGGTCCTCATGTGCCCCCACAGCCGGCTAGGAACAGGAGGAGAACCTCGTCCTAGCGTGAGCAAAGTCGAAGGCCCCGTCCACAAAGGACGGGATGGGGGGAGAAGCGAGGACGACGGTCCTCATGTGCCCCCACAGCCGGCTAGGAACAGGAGGAGAACCTCGTCCTAGCGTGAGCAAAGTCGAAGGCCCCGTCCACAAAGGACGGGATGGGGGGAGAAGCGAGGACGACGGTCCTCATGTGCCCCCACAGCCGGCTAGGAACAGGAGGAGAACCTCGTCCTAGCGTGAGCAAAGTCGAAGGCCCCGTCCACAAAGGACGGGATGGGGGGAGAAGCGAGGACGACGGTCCTCATGTGCCCCCACAGCCGGCTAGGAACAGGAGGAGAACCTCGTCCTAGCGTGAGCAAAGTCGAAGGCCCCGTCCACAAAGGACGGGATGGGGGGAGAAGCGAGGACGACGGTCCTCATGTGCCCCCACAGCCGGCTAGGAACAGGAGGAGAACCTCGTCCTAGCGTGAGCAAAGTCGAAGACCCCGTTCACGAAGGACGGGATGGGGGGAGAAGCTCGGACGACGGTCCGGATGTGCCCCCACAGCCCGTTAGGAACAAGAGGAGAACCTCGTCCTAACGTGAGCAAGGTCCAAGGCCGAGCCCACAGAGTCTACGGCAAGCTTCACTGCAGAAGACGAGGTCTCCTTCGGACCTCAGCTTCAACTTCGGTGTCAGCATCAGCGGGAGACGGGATCTCCCCCAAGCGATCATAACCTTGACTGCAAAAGAGGAGGTCTCCCCCGAATCGACTTCGGTTGATGAAGGCAATGTCAACTCCGACCCTGACCACGGGGGGCGACATTGACTCCGGCCTCAACGTCGGACTTCACCAATTTTGGCTGGAAACGAGTCCCACTTCAACTCCAAACATCGACTGGGGAGCCTCAGCTTCAACTTCAGCGTCAATATTGGCTGGAGATGAGACCTCCCCCGAGCTTCAGCTGCAACCAAATGCGGAGCCTGGAAGAAGACTTCGGCAGTCGCCTGTTTTGGTACTCCCTTCCTTCAATTTTTGAACTCGGGAGTGGGGGGGCTACTGTTGGGGATAAATCCCGCTCCTGCCGAAGCCCGGCCCGACGCTCAGCCCAATGTAACCAGTAGCCGCTGAAGAGCTTCAGCGCCAGGCGCCAGGCCGAGCCCCTAACACGGCCGAACTGCCTAGAGGCCGAACTCCCCTGCACCAAGGTCCGGGCCGAACTGCCTAGAGGCCGAACTCCCCTGCACCAAGGTCTCGGCCGAACCGCTTAGAGGCCGAACTCCCCTGCACCAAGGTCTCGGCCGAACTGCTTAGAGGGCGAACTCCCACCGCCAGCCGAACTTCCTGACGGCCGAGCTCCTTGGACTCCAAGCGGCTGGACTTCTTCAGGAGACGGACTCCTCCCAGACGCCCGTTCGGCCATCCGAGCTCCTCCCGGGTTTTCCCTTCAGCCTGAACTCTCCTACGAGCCCATGCAGCCGAACTCCTTCGGACCGACCCCAGGCGAGTCCCGGCGGCCGAACTCCTTCGGACCGACCTCCAGGCGAGTCCGTGCAGCCGAACTC